>JANTPZ010090032.1:0-53370 GCA_025593235.1 Vachellia pachyceras
AAGCACAATGAATGGCATAAGGATGAATAACCAAAAGAGTACCTTGTTGATGAAATCAACCTCTTCAATTTGGCTTCTATAAACATTCTTGACTATATATTCAAAAGTAGCCTTCAAACCGAAAGTTTTTTCCACCCAAGCACCATTGATGAGGGACAGAATTGGGCCTCCATTTGCAGTGCCCTCCACATTCTTTAAGCTTGAAACAATCAGTGAAGATGCAGAAGTTAGATCATCTTTACTCTCAGATCCCAGAAACGAGAGGAGCTGCTGCAAGGTTTTTCCTTTAGATCCAGCAGCCACAAGGCTCAATATGATATGAAGAGAAAGTGGGGAGGACACAAAATTGGAACCCTTGAGAATTTGTTTCTGAAGAACTCTGTATGCCAATTGCAAACAGAAATCGGTATTGAAGGAAACAGTGTGTGTCTGTGAAGGGGATGCCATTCCCTTGATGAGCTTCGGTGCGCTTGGTTAGTTGACTTGCCCAAATTTATAAGAGAATGGGATAAGATAGACTCAATTAAAATATATACTGACTTTTGGATTCTTCATCAAGTCATGTATTGCTTAACCTCCAAGCACATGGATAGAACTTATAAAATATACTTGTCTGCATCAAGATAACGGTGAAGGAATATTGTTATTGGGGTGTTAACTGAAAGCTTATTATTATTATTATTAGAAAAATCAGTGCATACTCTTAGGCCCTGTTTGGTATATGGCATTGTAGGGTTGTGATTGGTATTGGTATAACTCGTTTTAATATGTTTGGTACAAGGTATTAAGCAATGTGTGGATTGCTACAATACCATGTAGGAAGGATTGGAACAAACCCACTTCCCTCTTGGTATTGCTTTTTCAATCCTAGGATTGTAAATTTTAGAAGTAAAAATATCTTTGGTTATAATGATTTTCAGACAAAAGTACCCCTGAGCTAAATCATATCAAGACTCACGTACCACTCCATTGTTGTCGCCTCCATTGTTGTTGCTGTCATCTCCATCAGCTTGGCCGTCACTCTTACAGCTCATAGCGTCGATCACCTTCAGCAAAAGCGATTTTATAAGAGAGAGATCTACTAGCAACTTCAGTAAGTGTCTATCTCTTCCACATGTTTCTTCTATCAAATTCTGATGATGAACCTTTTTTTTTTTTCTCTTCTTCTCTTATCCCAAAAAAACAATTGAATGAGTCAAAATGTGTTAGCAGTAAAGTTGTATTCTCCAATCGAGCCTTTGTCTGTAAATCAATGACTGGGGCGAGTATGGCAGGATCCATCTGTACTTGTTACAAACTCACCTTCCCACTGACATATAGCTATAACTTTCTTTGTAGTCATAGCCTAGCAATTTATGATATAAAAAAAAGTACTGGTGCTATAAGCGTGGCTCCCACATCAGACCTCAATTTCAAAGGAGATACGAAGTGAAGGACTCTGCATTGAGAGCTCCAAACTGTCTATGGCAAATAGTCAAGAGATAACTGTCTAAAAACAAGAAGAATAGAATCTAAGACTTTATATTATCCAGCGTCACAGAATAATGCAAGGCCTCAAGAGATGTTAAATTGACCGGTATTTTAATTTAAGCTAGACATTAGTATAAAAGAATAATTTTTTTATTTACCAAAAAGCGCAGAAGGCAAGACATGAAACATGCAAGCAAATACTTCTCTGAACTTCTCGAAGTTGGTTTGCATCCGAACAAGATTGTTTATAACATCATCATCGGTGGCGTCAGGAATGTGAAAAATATGGATTCAGCCATTGAAATGACGAAGAACATGACAAGTGAGAATATTCCATGTGATTCGCTGACATATTTTTAATTTATCACAATGAACATTATAGTCTTTTTACAATTTATAAATAATTATGGTTTATAATTAATTTAAGTAATCCCTTCAAATATTATTCTATACCAAACGGATTTAAAGGCCAAATCACACCTATCAGAATTTAAAATTATATATTATAACTAAATAACTTATTTAATTTTTTTATTTCAAAAACTCACATTAATAGGATGGTTTGGCACCAATACACATGGGGTTGTATATATCCGTTTGGCAAAGCGGTGGAGAAGTACTTATGGGCTTATTCACACAAGCCGAGACAAATATGTGGAGGAGATTGTCTCGTTTTGTGAAAAAACACTGTTGAACGTGCTTTTGGGGTGTTTGACCGCTTTGCCAAACACCCTATGTCTATTCTCACAACACACTTATTTAAGATCCGTTAAGGAATACGGTAGAGAAGTTCTTTTACGTAAGGTGAGGTAAATATGTGGATGAGATTATATGTTTTACTAAAAACACTATTGAACGTACGTTTGACTTATAAAAACGTTATTCCAAACAAACCCTTATAGGTGCCTCATTAGTTGAATGGGAAAAATAGTAATATTTTTGTTAAATTCATCCCGAACGAGAGTACAATTGGTAATCTAACCCTATTTATAGAACCATAGAAATATTAAAATAATAATAAAATCCTAAATCGAATTCTATCCACAAGATCAAAAGATGAAGAACTCGATTAAATCCTAATTCTAATGCCTTGGATATCTAGTTAAACCTTAATTGTAGTGTCGACCATATTCAGGATTCTAATACACAACACTGATTTAAACCATGCTTAAGAATCCAGGAGCGGGTTAAGCACTGCTCCGACAAAGAACACAGCCATGGAGGTCTCTTCCCTTATCATGAAGATGAAGGGATGGTCAGCCACAAAGCTTTTCATTGGCGGCGCTGCCGCAGGTGAGGCACCGAATGATATTGAAGCAACTGTGGCGGCTGCAGCTTCTGTTCCTTCTTCATTAACTTCAACAAATGCCTTGTGCACAATTTGTGAGACCTGGAGGCTGTGACTGTATGAAGAATCCGACATTTCTGTTAGCTCCCCAGGAGTGAAAGGCAAAGTGAGTCCAAGTTCTTTCATGTCATTTTTTGCATTCAATCCGAAGGAGAACTTAAATTTTGGGATCCAAATCGCACCAATTCTCTCGCGCGATGGTTCAAACCTTTGATTTAAAAATCTGGGGTTTGTGTTTAATGTGCGAATCAGATTTGGTAAGCCGTGCTTCCCACGTGGGAGAAAGAAATAACTTCAAAGGGCATCTACTACCACTTTCATAGGGGAGAGACAGAACCTCAAAATTCTCAAAAGAAGTGAAGTGGTTCTCAAAAGATTTGTAATAATATTGTCTTCCACATGTGTCGGAGAACATGAATGGAACTTCTACGTTCTCTCCATTGAGAAGATTGAAGCTTTTGGTCGTGGTCATGGTGGCATCAAACTTTTTAGCCCATGCTCCTTTGAAATATAGAGCATTGGCAAGAACTAGCTTTGTTCCCTCATTGAATGAATCCGGTAGAAGAATCTGCCTTACGAGTCCATTAGTTGCATCTACAACCCATGAGTTCACTTCTTGTACAACCTCATTAGCCTGGTGAACAAAATCCATAGAATCAGTCAAAATTAAAGCTTTGCAATTTACTCCCATATGTTAAGTCAAAACCAAAAGGAGAGAACAATCAGCCAACAAATGTTGGTTCAGTTGTTAAGGGATTAACTTTAAGCGTGAGTTCAAAAGCCCACTGCTGTAAGAATCTGGTAGGTTAGTGGATCCTGAAATCGAACTTAAATTTTTGACAAACACAAAAAATAGAGAAAGAGAGAGAAGAAAAATAGAGTACCTTGTTGATGAAGTCAACGGCTTCAATTTGGCTTCTATAGCCATTCTTAACTATGTATTCAAAACTAGTATTCAACCCAAAAGTTCTTTCCATCCAAACGGCATTAACAAAAGACAGAATTGGACCTCCATTTTCAGTAGTGCCCTCCAAGTCGCTCAAGGCTGAAACAACCTGTGAAGATACATAATTCAGATAATCTTTACTCTCAGATCCCAGAAACCAGAGAAGCTGCTGCAAGGTTTGACCTTTAGATCCACATGAAGAGAAAGTGGGGAAGACACAAAATTGGAACCCCCTTCTATTTGTTTATGAAGAACTCTATATGCCAATCGCACACAGAAATCGGTGTTGAAGGAAATCGTGTTTGTCTGTGAAGAAGATGCCATAATTCGCTTTAGATTCGTACGAACTGGGGCGAGGAATTAGGAAGGTGAAATCTCTCTCTTGGTTAATAAGGAATAATTCTTTCTTGTTTTTTTTTTTGTTGACTTGCCCAAATTTATAAGGGAATGCGATTTAACATAGTAACTAATGTATGTGCTTGAATTTCAAGCCATCTATTGCTTAACTTTTAAGCACAGTGGTTAGGACTTATAAAATATCCTTATCATATCCAAGATAGAGAAAAAATGTGCGATAATTTTGAAACAAAAATTATCTGAAAATTAGTGTTGAAGGATAATGGAGTATTAAATGTGGAGATCCCATGGCAAAAGAATAAATAAATAAATTGTGGGGATCCATACCAGTTGCAAGTTTCTCTCCTGAGAATTAAACATGGTTCGCTTTTCTTTGGAAAGGAAAAAATATTTGTTGTTTATATCAAAATAAAAATGATATCAAATTAAAAAAACATAATAACAGATCTACTCTATCACTATCTAAATTAAATTTATTGATGACGATTAATTTATTGTCAACGTATTGTATCAATTATAATTTTTACAATTTTAAAACATAGATTTTCCACCTTTAAATTTTTTAAAGCTAAGAAAAAAGAACCCTCAAATTTTGTTTGATGGTAGAATTTTTACATTGCTAAACTCTTTTTATTTTTTGTTACAAGGAACTCTATTTTTCCCAAGAAATTCAATTTTAGATACAGATTTATCTTTGGTCTGTGACAAAAAAAAAATTTAATCAATGAGATAGATAATATTCCATCTATGCTTTTCCTTGCTCTGTAGTTTTTCTTTACAAATTTCCTAACCGTAATCATAATGTCATCAAACCACAGAGGAGTATTTTAGTCTTTAAATAATATTAAAAATTAAGGTAGAAATAATTTTTTTAAAAAAAGTAAATAGATAGAAGGAAAATTTTAATAAAAGACGCTTGAATTTCTAATTTAAACCTCTTAACTTAACAAATCATTAATCAGATTGTCTAACACAATTAGGGATTTACAAATTGAGTTAAATTACCTCCATACCCTTTAGTTAATTTAAAATAAAAAATAACATTATTTTTATTTTTGAAAAAGCGATGCTATCATCTCGCACACAGATACGATGGAAGCTTTTTTTTTTTAATAATTATATTCTTTTCCCTTTTTCTGTCATCTAGCTTCCCTATCAAACAAACCTTCTCATCCCAGAATTAGATCAACGAGGGGAACATTCATCTTTGACCAGTTGTGAAACCAAAAGGAAGATGAAGCGCCATTTTGAAACACAGAACTCCTCAAACATGGAATCAATCATTAATGATAAACATGACCCAGTAGCGGAACTAGTGCTGTGATGAACTGCAAAGAGTCCAGGCTCTGAAGACCAACTGCATAATGAAGTTGCTTTATGATGAATACTCCATGCCAAGTCATTTCATATCATTGAGTTTAGTGTCTCTTTGGTACTAGCAGACCAGAGACCTCGTTTGTTGTAGGGGAGGAAACATAAGCATCCCCTACAGAAGTGAGGGATTTGGATGGGATGGGCAATATTTTGCATTGTGCTGTTGTTATAACCCTATCTTTATAATTATAAAACACTATAATATAATATTTTATAAAATATATTATTTTTACAAAATTTTATAATATTTACATTTTTAATCATTATTATAAACTCATGATATTTGATCAAATATAGTTATAGATTTATAAATATAAAGGAAAAGTCGTACATATAAAAATATTTTTGCATACCATCCCTTGATCCAAACAGACCCTAATGATGTTAACAGTGGCCTGTGGTGTATGTGCAATGATAATGTTTTAAAGATTGGTTTTTTTAAAGCTGGTGGTCAAATATGCATTTTACTGTAGAAACTACTTTTTTAATGCAAGTATATGAAAGAAATTGATCTCGATTTACATAAACATAATTTTTGACCGCTTACACAATTAATATCATTGTCTCATTCACTTGCTTATTGATTTAGGGTTAACTAGGTTCACAAACGTCCCTTCAGATTTGTAGCCTCATGGCTCAAGCACGCAGAGTTAGAAAACTTTGTTCCTTAAACTTGATTGAATAACCATATCCTCATAGATCACTTTCCCAACGCCAAAAGGAAATTACAGTCGTCTCTAAACAGGAAGAGAAAGAAATCATCCTCCATGTATGTACGTGCGCGCGCGCGCGTGTGTGTATATATATATATATATGTAATTTGGCCCAAAAAGCAAAAAGTGAATATTTTTCAGCAAATGCGAGCCAAGGCGAGAAGATTCACCAGGGTGAGTGGATCTAAATGTGATGCTGAAATTATCAAAAGGGAAACTATATCATATTGCCTCCGATGAAAACCTACTACAAACGTGGTTTTATATTTAAAACTGAAATAGGAGTATTTCATTATACCTCTTCCTCTTCCATGAGGACAAAAGGCGAACAAGTAGAAACCAATGTCACACGTTCACCTTACCCGTATTACCATGTCGAAATCAGCTTTGCCCCAAGCAAACCATCAAATTGAAGCAAAACAAGACCCATGTGTAATGATTCTACAAAGTGTTTTCTGTTCTACATTTGTAAGAATAAAAAACAAATAACTCCTACCATCCAACCGAAGGGGTTAATTCTAACGAAAGGAGTTGATTCTTCTGAATATGACACTAAAGTTCAAATCTTCATTGAAGATACACATGCCTAACAGTGCCTCAAACAAGATTGTTTAACAGTGCCTCAAACAAGATTGCCTTCAAGCTCCAATAAGAGGATACATGTTCATAGCAAAAAATAAAAACTCTAACCACTCAAATCCTAGTCCAAATCCGAGCCCAACACCGATAATGGGAAAATGAAAATATGTGGCTGCCATGAATCGATAGTATTACTAGTCTGCATTTGATCCAATGCATCAACAATATGAAATACAACAGAGGATAGCACAGCTCCATACACAAACTTGGATAGATACAAACCCTAAATCAAAATAAAGAATAAAGAACGGAAAAAAATCCAAGCCCACTTGGGTCTGGTTTAAGCAATGCCTCAAACAAAAATATTGGTAAGAAAATGAAACATTAGGTAGCCAAGAATTGCAAGCACTGTTCCAACTATCGGGACAATGCATCAATATGTCTAACAAGCAATATGAAATATAAATACAGCCCCAGAAGAACTCCTTACGGGTTTGCGGTAAATAAACTTGAAGATTATTATTTGAGATGCTGTCGTTAAAGACCGTCAATTTTGTTGTTCACATCTCTGAGAAGGAGGAAGAGAGAAGGGGTTGCTGAGTTTTATGCACCAACTCTCATGGCTGCATCAACTGTGTTATTTTGCTGGGCCCAAAGTTGTGCATATCTTCCTGCCTTGGATAAGAGCACTTCATGGGGTCCTTGTTCAACCACCTTTCCATTTTCCAACACTATGATCTGATATTGGGTATAAGGATATAAAAATGAGTATAGCACACAGTTTAGAGATAACTTGAAAAGAAAGTAAGGATTTAAGAACTGAATTAAAAGAAATCGTCATAATATATCTTTTACATTTAAACCAATTCTTATCAAGTCCTTAGTTTTTGAAGATAGGTAACCAAAGTTCACTATGAAAAGGATATGAGCATATGGAGCACAGTTGTGTCAGAGCTAACCCCAACATGCTTAATTGTCTATTCATGATAAGCTTGGTGTATGTTTCTGTTTATTCTAGATTAAATTTATTAAGAATTTTTAACGTGCTTGACAAGATACAAGAAAAAATCACTATGGTGCAACTGATATACTGCCTACGTTGACAGTAGTTGATATCTTAAAAACGTCCCAATCTGTCAAAATATGCCATTCAATAAATACAGGCGATATATTAATGATTTACTCCCCCAAAAATCACTCCACAAGTGGTTTTCCTCACTTCTTAGGGGCATTTTCAAAAGAATAACATTAATTACTCATAGCATCCCGCAGAATGGCTTATAAAATAAAACACCAAATTCTTCTCAAACGTGCCCCATAAAAGTTGATGGAGGGGTTAATATTTCCATTGCACAATAATTTATTCTTACATGGCCAACATGCTTTCACAGGTGGCTAAACCTGAGTTTAAATTTTCTACACAAATAGCTTACTGTGCTCCGGTGCAAGTTATTATTCACCTGAGTTTAAATTTTCTACACAAATAGCTTACTGTGCTCCGGTGCAAGTTATTATTCGTTGTCACCTAGATGACCAAGGAATAATTAAATTTTAAACAGATAAGGTTTTATAAACAGACAGAAGCATTAGACAAAGATGTTGAAAACAGCACCAAAATAAGGACATAATGGAAAAAGAGGTAACCTCATCACACTGCATTGCAGTAGTAAGCCTGTGAGCAATAAATATGGAAGTGCGATTATTTGCTAAAGATTTTAAAGCATTTAATATCTCTGCTTCTGTTGTGCTGTCAAGTGCACTCGTAGCTTCATCACATAGCCTAAGAGCAAAAAAAAAAAAAAAGGAGCTACTAAGATTAATTGAAAATTTGCTTATTTTAGGCTACTTTAAAGGGTACTATAGATATCAATCTAGCAACGAAATCTGAAAATGGCAATATTTTTGAATAATTTGTGAATATCAAAACTCATTTCATATTCATCACGACAAAAGATTATCCTGTCCTTCCTTGATAAAACTGATTTGTGTCCTCAATTGCTTGATCATTAGTTTTGATTTATTCCCCCTTAAATCCATGACTTCAATTGATTTTCTAATCATGATTGATTCATTTGTGTCATTTGCTTAGTGTCTGAGGTTTGTTTCTTTCTTTGAGATCCATAAGTTCAAGTCAACCATCCCGCTTAACAATGCATGGCTAAATACAAGAGAAGACAGTATGAATTGCCTCGATGAAATAATCAGAATACTTACAGAATTGGAGGTGCTTTCAAAAATGCACGAGCCAAGGCAACACGTTGCTTCTCACCACCGCTCAACTGTGCAAGAAAGCCATCCAAGAAAAGTTTAATACATTACTAACATAGAAGAAAAATTTCCCTTTTACAAAGCAATTTTAAACCCAATATATATATATCAACACTTTCAGTCGATCAACCAACAGAAAGCAAATCCTACCACAAACATGACTAGCATTTTTCTTTTCACATCCATTTCTTTCAAAAGAAAGTTGCTAATTCCTCCAATTTAACCTTGTCCTAGATGTCCTAAATTATGCTTTGATATCAGTTGGTCTTGTTATAAAATATTTTCTGTCACAAGAATCAGTTCTGTTTCTTTTTTTTTTTTGGTTGAAACACAAGAATCAAATCTGATGTGCAGCTGTCGCACAAAAGCAGTTTTATTTACTGAACAAACATGATTTATACCCCAAAAAGTGATTTAGCATGCTTGAAAGCTCTTTCAAGTTGTCTAGTAAACAGTCAAACAGGCACTTAATTGTTTGTTATCCACAGCATTTTACAGAGCCTATAAATAGATCCTCCAATTTCCTGTTTTTATATTATTCATAAAGCTAAGCTCAATAAAATGGTCTCGTATTTTTCAGGACAGGTGACTATTAATGACTGGTTATTAGTTACACCTTTGGATGGTCCTTCACCACAGATTATTCATTGTCTTGAATAACAGTAATTAATAAATCTAAAATTGTTTACCAAGCCATTATCTTTATATTAACCACCCATTATTCTCATGACAAGACACCAAAAACTCACAAATAGATTAAATAGATATACTAGACGCAGTAATCATGAAAGCTGTCACCTTGAGCCCTCGCTCACCCACAACAGTTGAATACTTTTCAGGAAAATTCATGATAGTGTCATGAATTGCTGCTTGTTGAGCAGCTTTATAGACCTGTATACAGAATGGTTTCGAGTTAAGAGAGCAACTTGACAATTGACATACACAGCTAAAAGTCACAGATTCAAGATATGACCATAGGGAAAATTAAGGGGAAACATAGATTACTTCCTCTTTAGTGGCTGAAAGTCGACCGTAATGGATGTTGTGAAATATTGTATCATTGAAAAGCACCTGAACACAACCACTCATGTTTTCAAAGCATCCAAGATATCAAGAGGGCACTGAATTAACACGGATCAAAAGGAGACAAATGATTTACTGAACTTACAGTATCTTGTGGAACGACACCAATAGACTTCCGAAGACTATCAAGGGTTACATCCTGGATATTTTGACCATCTACCTTGATCTGTAGAGCACGAATAGGGCATGAAAAACTGGGAGTAAAGTAATTCCCATTCTAGTATTAAAAAGAATAATCACTTCCGAATTTTCACATAACCAGCACCAACTAGTATTTTGAACAACAAGATAATCAAATTTCCACCAAAGCTAAATTAGGCCAAGAAAATCATAGCATATCTCTGTCACTTTCATTCACAAGAGCTCAATCTGACAATGAAAAGTTCGAGTTCATTGGACAGGTGCAACATGAGCATTCAACTTCAATTGAAGAATTTGCTTAAATGCTTCATACACTCCATGCGCAGGATCATTGAACTGTAAGCCCGACATGCTATTTGTGGATAGTTTTGATACACATCCTTGTGCAATTAAGGAAAATAATGAATCAAAAACAATAAACCTCTTCACTTCTTCATGGATGAGCAAGTAACCAGATCACTTGCCACTTACGTTTCGTTAAGTTTGTAAAAACATGGCTATGATGCCAGATAGCATGTGTACTTAACAGTGGTGCATCTCAGAATTTGTATGCAGCCAGCTAGCCATGAACATTAAATACCAATATTGCTTAAATTCACTTAAGATAAGATTTGAGTTCATTTCTTACACTTCCAGAATGAGGGTCAAAAAACCTGAAGAGCAATCTAAGAATGGTTGATTTACCTGTCAAGCACATACATATTTTAAATATCAGATGATATCACAGTAAATGAATGGCACAAAATTCTTCTAAAAAAATCTCACTAACTTCCCACTGAATACATGATATTAACACATCATATTTCTCTAGAAGATTTTCCCCTTCTTGCCCAAGAGCTCAAGAGCGAGTGAGGAATCTCTATTTACAGTGAGTGAACACCACAATTACCTAATATATGTCTTGCCACAAACTAAAGATGCAACCAAGAGAAGCAAAATAACAATTATAGAGACCGATGATAAGATAAAATCATACAAGACACGGCCAATTGTACTTCACAAGAAAAGTCCTTGCTCTACTCAAATCCCCACCAGCATTTGCTCCTGTTGATTCTAAGAAATGAAATTGACTGAAAACCCAAAAAGTGCATACCTAGCAAAAAACCGATGTCTGTTCCACCCTCTCACAATTTTGGAAATTGGAAGACCTCTACAGCTTAATTCACCATCTTACTAAGAATTTAAATGATTAGTAGAAGGGGTGGCAATAGCGAAGCCCACTTAAAATATCAAATAATTCACCTCATTTGCCATTGGCAATAAACCATGTCTTCAAAGAAATTAAAAACCATTTATCCACTTCCCAAAGAATAAATGCCATAGTTCTGCTTCATCGTTAACTTAATAATAATATAATAATATATCATAACAATTATTTTCAGTATGATTTTTTCTGCCAAGCTAAGCATATGTTCCACCTTCATTGCTTTCTAACAGTGAAGTGCCCAATCAACAATCAAGATATTTTGCACATATATAAGAATTGCATTATAAATGAACAAGTGAAAAATGAGTACACATAAATATGGATGCAACAACAATGAAGCCTTATCCCATTAAGTGAGATCGGCTACATGAATCATACGAAGCCATTGAGCTCAATCAAAAACCAAATTCTGGGATACATTGTTAACTAACATGTCTCGCTCAATAACACAAATATGGATGCAAGTGAACAAAAATTAAGAGCATAAAAAATAGGGCGTTGTGCAGCCATTACTCAATAAATCAGAGACCATACCCTATGGCCTCAAAGCATATGTCCATAAATATTTCACCTAATCATATAATAAGATCCAATAAGAATAACTATAGTAAAGTGAAAGTTTCTCCAACTAAAAAAAAATAAAGGAAAATCTCAGAAAGCAAAATAATTAAAGAGAATGAAGAAATCTGGTGCAATTCAAGTAGTCCTTCATGCTGAACCTTACCACTTCCACTAGTTCCAACAATTGCAACACTTTTTCCGGCTGGCACAACAAGAGATATTCCATCAAGTATTTTTCTCTCTGCAAGATAACTGGGGTGGGGGGGCAAAATACATCAATAATTCATCAAACTGAAGTTAATTATAAATGATATTTGTCAACAAGTTAGCATTATAACAAATTTGCCAACGCTAATTCATAAAAGATCCAAAGCAGTGTTATAAATTACAACTGATGTTAAGGAAAACAAAATGAATTGGCAAATCTAACCAATGAACTGGCTTGGTTCATCTATAAAATCAGCCAGTCGGAAACCCAATTGAATTGGTTGAACCAGTAAAACTCGCACCAATTTAAGGGTCTAATGTTCTTGCATTTTTTACTGATTTTTTCCTATGAAACATCATAGTTCACCAATGACAGATAAAAAAAAATGAAAATAGAAGACAGTTGAGGAAAGAAAAGGTTAGAATAGGAAATCTAAAGAAAAACAAATACAAGTGAAACAAAAGCCATTTACTTGGTACTTTTCAGTTTTCAATGTTAGCTCCCTATAGTACTCTATCTCCTGGTAGCATTTCTCTTAGGCATCAAGATTCTGTGACAAAATTGTTTCTTCCTCTACCTTTTGATTCTTAATATAATTTGAGAAATGTGGAATTGGTAAATAAATATTTATAGCTATATCACAATTTTTTGTATATAAAATTTAAAATATAAATGTGTGCGCGTCCATGCTCAATTAATGGACCCATTTTCAGCAGACAAGGCATAGATGTGCCACATCCAAATAACAAGAAAGCTGCAGGCTAACATATACTTGTGTATTCTTTTCTCCCCCTTTTGTCTACACCAATCTTGACTAGCAAGGAACAAGTATTTTCCTTCTCGAATAGTGGCACCACCAAATACATTAGCCAGAAGTCAGCTGTACCAATCTAGACCACTAGAGTCTTTGCATCAGGTGATAAAGAAAAAATCAACTACCTGAAGTGTACATTTTCAACCTCTATACTCCCTCCATTTAATTCCAGAGGCTTTGCATTGTCTTTATCCCTAACATCAGCTCTTTCCTAGAGCAAGAATTGTGGAAAAGAAAAAATTCAGTATCACATGAGCAGGCAGGCAGAGGAATTTATGGGAAATATGATCACATTGCAAGCAACACATAATTTCTCAGGAATAGTCCGAGGACATATATTGGTGGTGTTTCTCCAATGGAAGAATCCCCAATACTGTAGTACTTTCACAACCATAAAGAACAAAAGCATAGCATCTTAAACAGTGAAATGATGATGAAACCATGTCAACTCAAATGGGAAGAAACTACATATTTGTCCATGTAAAAATGCAAAAACTATACTTCCCACATCCTGAACACACGAGTTAACAGTTGTAGCCTGTCAACTTGAAGCACAAAGGTGCATTGAGGTAACATGAACCAACCTTATGTTAACTATCAATCCATAAAAATTAACCGCACAATAATTTTAATGAAGCTCAATCAGGAATATACCTCAAGTAACTGAAACATTGACTTCATGTCAACTAAACTCTGTATAGTTTCGCGATAAACACTGCCAAGGAAATTAAGAGGAAGAGAAAGTTGGAAGAGGAGCCCATTCACCATCACCTATATTTAGAAATTAAATTATAAACAATTTATGAAACCACTAAGTTTTATAGAGTGATAGAGACTTGGTAGTGTGGGGTATTAACTTTGATACAAATTGATTGGCAATTAAGTAAGATGGGGAACCCTAAACCACAAACTAGCTATTGAGATGAGAGAACCAATCCACTTAAATGACCCATTGAGCCTCCCTACTACACAATGTAGGACTTTGCATCCCATATTACCAAGTCTCTATCATATGGCAATCCAAGTGAATTGATGTGATTACCAAATCACCAACAGTCATCTGGCCACTCATAATCCCATGAGAAGACAACACCATTGCCGTAGAAAGTGAAGCGCTAAATATAACATTTTGACCAAAGTTCAGAAAAGCAAGACTGCGTTGTGTTTTCAGAGCAGCATCTTCATACCCTGAATAACGAGATTGCAAGGAACAGTAGCACAAACAGCAACGATTACAAATAGGAACTTAAAAAAGCTATCTGAATTTATACTAAGATCATATATTAACACCTATTTTCATAAACCAAAACCGCAAATTAATGTTTTACACAAACAACATAATCTACATGCTTTCATTTGAATGCCAAGATTCATACCAAGATTTCAACGATTTGGAATTCAAAGAGAATAAAATGGACAGGCTGATTTCATATTGTCTTTCAAATCATAATGTATCAGTGTTTGTTATGCAGGAAACTTATGAGAACAAAATGAAATCAAATACAGAAAAAAATATCTAATACTTGAGATGCTAAGAATGTCCAGTTATGATTATAAGAGATACTCTAAATATTAGAGATAAGAATTCATCTACAGGCATCTTTCTACCAGATGGATTTTTAACAGAAAGATGAATAATAATTAACTTACTCTTTAGGTACTCATCATATTTTTCACCTTCAAAATCTTCATTATTGAAATATTTGACAGTCTGAAAGAAAAACATTAAAAAAATTTCAAATCACATTGGAGCCACAAAGAGATAAGGTAGTAATAGTTCAAAACCATTTAGGCTAGTAATAGCATGCTCACCTCATAATTAATGAGTGAATCGACTGCCCTGGTACTCGCATCATTATCAGCTTTATTCATGATCTTCCTGTATTTAGTCCTCCACTAGAGAAGACATGAAGCTTAAGATTAAGTGCCAACTTAGTACAGCACGATCGGAGAAAACTAAAGGAAGTTAGCTGGCATTAAAAATAAAGAAAATGGAAGCTTAAAGATTCTGACACGAAAATAAAGTTTACTTTAGGATGGTTTACGTGGGCTTCCATTTAAAACATCCGTCTATAAAAATTGAAAATGTTTCATTATCAATTGTTAATGAAAACTCAAAATTGTATATGATTGAGTAAAGTGCTTTATATTTCAGCCAGTTTGAATGAGCTATTAAACTAAGTGCTTACAAATGATTCATTAACACGGTTATCACAATATTCTTTGACAACAATATGTTAACACGGGATGAGAATTTACAGAATAATATAAAGGAATGATGAAACGCAAAACTGTTACGAGGCTAGTAACAGAAAAGGCAGATAATAAATGAAAGGTCTACTAATTATCCTAAACCTAAAATAATTCAAAAATAAGATGCTCAGTTCAAGACATAATACCTGTGTCACAGTCAATGTAAAAACAACGTAAGCAGCAACTGATAAGGATGTGATCCA
The DNA here is from genome assembly GCA_025593235.1 of Vachellia pachyceras. Classification (NCBI taxonomy): domain Eukaryota; kingdom Viridiplantae; phylum Streptophyta; class Magnoliopsida; order Fabales; family Fabaceae; genus Vachellia; species Vachellia pachyceras. The sequence continues at coordinate 15,526 of JANTPZ010090032.1, forward strand.
TGCAAAAGGAGCTCCGAATTTGTAAGCCAGTATACCTGATACCATAGATATCTGGACGGATAGATATTAAATCTGTAGAAGTTGGTCAGGGAAAAAGAAGGAAGATTTGGGATGAACAAACTAATATTTGAAGAGCAATTAGAATAAAAAACATAATAGTGATTCACATGTAAGAGGTCCAAGTTACTCCAAAATATTGTATTTATTTAAATAACATGGATTGGGGACGGCATAATGAACAGGGGAATAGTTGAAACATACCTCTAATATTGTGGGTACTACGTTAAACACCATAGACGAGAGTATAAAATTTATTGCACGACTACCGCGATCAATTATTCTATTTAATGCTCCAGTTTCTCGGCTGAAAAAAAAATGTCTAGGTTAGAACCAAAGAACCATATCAATGAAAGCACTCAAATCATAGTGGTCATGCAGAAGCAGGAAAAAAAATGTTTCCCAAAATAATGCAATCCTAGAATTAACCGATATCTTATCCCCACGTGAGATTAACAGAGGAGAGTATGTTGTAATTGGTGGTAAAGTCAAATCAAATTTGAGACTCCCCATAATATCTGGAGCGAGGTAAGCGTTTCAATGTGAACAAATAAACAGAATATAAACACCAGAAATTCACTTCACTTCACAAAGTTCTCATAATTAAATTTCTGGCATGTTAAATTGAACATCAAAAGTCCAAGAATCAAATTTTTTGCATGTTTTCTGGGGACTAGATCCTTCAACATTTTTTTATTTTTTTAAAAAAACTAGAATTACTAGCACCAGTAGGAGTATGTTATTAGCCTTAATCTTTAACCTCCCGTGTATCAACCATAGCAATAGAGAATAAATAAAAAATAAAAAGAAAATGCCTTTTCTTTTTACCTTTTTTTAAAACTTCTCAAGAGCTAAAATGTGAACACCTAATTCGATTTGTTAAAAATAAAATCTGATGAAAAATATATTCTCCTCTCAGCAGGGTAGATGCATTACCTTAGATGATAGCTTAGGTCAAGCTCATGTAAATGTGAGAACACCTGCAAGGTAGGATAATATAAATTGAGCGAAAAGAGATACAACTTGAAAGATAAACACACAAACTTACATTGAAACTGCATGTAAGAAAAAGCTCATCTAAAATAGTATTACTTCCACTTATAGAAGTGTAAAACTATGTAGTATATAAGATGTTCCAAAAAGGAAAATGCTCTATAACACTGAAAACACAACAGCTCCATACCTTCCTAGATACTAATCGAATTGTTCGCAATGCCACCTTAGAGAATACAGCAGTACGTAGTTCTGCCACAAGAAGTTGCATCGAAGATAAGAACATATTATTGAATCATGAAAAACTCTCTTTTGTCAAAGTATGCAGTAGATGAACAGGAAGGTTTTCCAAAGTCAGTCCAACATCATGAGTGCAATAGAATTATTCTTGTTTATAAATATAGGAGATCCATGCCATGTCTTTTGAAACGTACATGTGAATGACAAGTAAGACCAGAAAATGTTTATAGACAGCCTCTTTCAATGATGAGAGAGGATGCAAGATGGTAAGCATTGAAGTCCCACACGTCAGAAAATAAAGTGACCAATTTTGGGTGCATATAGGCATATTGTGTTTAAGGAGTACACAAGTGCAACGGAAATAACTTCATTCAGTTACCATTGAAAGCAGCAGCACCAGTACGAGCGATTCCATATCCGATTAACACAGATGCTGGAGTCGCGAAAAGAGCTAACAGGGTTGAATTTGCAGCTGTAAAAGAAGCAAGATCGCCAGCATTGCCAGTAGCAGTCGTCAACCAATCAACTCCGAGCTTGAATAAGAAAGGGACCTGAACATTCAGAACCTGAAAGACGGTGGGCACTTGATCCATTAGGCTAAGCATCAAAGAACAAATGAAAACAATTAGTATCACCATTTAACAGCTTGCCAGAAAGCGATTCATCAACTAACCTTAGCACCGACAAGAAAACCCAAAGCAGCAATAACCCGGAATCGGAATTCAAGATTATCCTTCATCCACAAGTAACTCGCAAGTGTACGGAGGATTTTAATGTCAGCAACTTGTTCCCCTGAAGAAGCTTTAGTAATAGTGGTAGTAGTTTTCTGGTTCTGGGTCTCGTTCTTCTTTGAGGACGTTCCATCATCGGTTTTAGTTGAAGTTGAGAATAATGATCGACCATCTACCGTTGAACCCTGTAGTGTCAGGGGGAAACACTATCAACGCCAAACCCATTGAAGCAAAAACAAGAATTTGTTAAAGATACCAGAAGGGCATGTGAACTAACAGGTTGTGGAAAGCATGGTCCAGTTACTCTCCCAGATAGTGAAGAATACGAATTGGAAGGTGATGAGTCGGCGAGAAACCCCTTTATACTCAGAAGTAAACTTGGACATCTTCTGGGAGCACTCGGATTGACCCTAAAGCATTCTCTACTAATCCTACTACGACTAGGGAATGTGATGCCGCAAGATAGACTAATAATCGATCGAACTCGATTGCTAATCCCATAGTTCCTTCTCAAGTCAACAAAACCAGAATTTTCAAAATAACTTATGGCAGTGGCACCGCGTGATACCATGCCCGGTCTTCGATCACGTAGAAGAAACTCCGAAGCTCGAATGTGTTTGGAAGTAAAAGAAGCAGCAGCAAGCATTCCTTTAAATTCAAAGCTGCCAAAGTTTTCCCTTCCGCGAAACTGGAAGAACCCAAACTGCAAAGAAGAAGCAAACTAGGACGACACAAAAAGCCCTAATCAAAACTCTCTTCTCTGGCTAAGCGGGTGTTCAATTGTACGAAGTGACTTGTAACGAGGAATAAGAAAAAGAAATTGTGGGATTGAGTGAACTCCGAAACCCCAAAATAAAAAAAATAAAAAAAAACTTAAAACAAGACTCCTCTAATAAGTTTACCTAAAATTTCATAAAATCCCTTATAATCACTTAATCCAACTTACTACCAACCACTCAGTCGTGAAGGATAATACATACAAGGAAGAAGAATGCAAGAAGAAAAGGCAAGAAAGGCAGTGTTGGGGTTTAGATGTTCAAATACGCCACGTTTGGCATTAGGGGGACTTGCGTTTAACTCAAACCAGCGCATGCAGTAGCGATTCTGGGCTCCGAGCCGCCGACCTGCCAGTCAACCCCAGCCCCTTTCCCTCCATTCTGCGCCAGGTTCATTCTCAATAATCATTTTTTAATAATATGCTTCTGCCTTATAAACAATAATACAATCTCAATCATACAGAGAAATTAACATCTGTTTATGTAATTTGCAATCATCTCATAATTTTTATTTTGTCTACAGTTTCACCTAATTCTGATTTCTAACGAGGTGTATGTGTAATTGGGTTAAGCTACTGCCTCCACCACTCTTCAATATATGTGTGTGTATTTTAATACATACAATATTTTGAAGTAATTTTTTTGTAAAATATTTTTATATCTTAGTGTTAGATTCATTAAAAAAAGTATTTTAAAGTGTTAAGTGTATTAAGAAAAATACTTTATGGCACTTTATGCATAAAAATATTCAAAGCTACTTATACATCACCACATACTTTAAAATACCTGAAAAAATATTAAAAACTGCAAAATGCACTTTAGCCCTATGTAATTTTATGCAATTAAAAAACAAACTATCCGAACTTAATAAAAAAAATACTTCATTCAATTCTAAATATGTGATTTTATTTATAGTAAATTTGCAATGAGCACAAAGTTTTATGTCACGAGAGGGATTAATATGAAATCAAAAAGCCATATGGAGTTCATTAAAAATCAAGTGCTTGTTTGGGAACACCGTTTTTCCAACGGTCTACGCAAAACAAGACAAAATTAAAAACCATTTCGAAATCTATAAAAACCATCTCGAAATCTATAAAAACCATCTCGAAATCTGTAAATTCTTCTTGGATTCCATAAATTCTTCTCGAAAGCTGTGAACTTCTTTCTCCCAACAGATTCCCAAACACACTCTAAGCTATTGAAATTTGCAGATTACTATAAGAGGTGTTCACTTTCATCTCATCTCACTTGATTCTGGTCATTTCGGAATGGGCTTAATCCCATCTTGACTTTTTATCCCATCCTAAATATTTATTTTGAAGGTATAATTAATATTTTATAAAGATATAGCTAATATTTTCAGTATTGGGAGAGGAAAAATCAAAACCTACATTATGTTTAATGTTAGTAAACTCTTTCACATTTCGGCTATTCCCTTTCAGATAATTAGTAGAAATTGACGAAAAATTCTTTCATTTATTTATGTTTTTTTTGTTCATACAATCACTTATTGTCTTGTTTCAAAACAAAAAAAAAAAATACATATGATTTATATAGAATGAAAGATTAATTAATTCAAAATAATGATCACATATAGTATTAAAGATTACTTAAATTACAAAAAAAATGTAAATTATAAAAGTTTAAATTAAAGATTAAAAGTATAGTTAAAGAATTTGTGGTGCAGGAAGACGAACTCTAATTTCCTCTTTATTCTATGCAGACTTGTGAACTCCCCCCCAGCTTCAATATGTGAAGATATAGAAGAAAAAAACCAGAAGTTTCTCATGGGGCATGGGAGGATGTGTGTCGTGTTAAGCGACGAGGTGGCTTGGAGGTTCATCACTCGTTACTTCAAAATAAGGCCTTTTATGATGAAGGCTGGGTGGGGACTAAGGAAGCACACATAGGCTCTTTGGGTATGAGTTCTAAGGAGTAAGTATCATTGTGGCTCAGATTTGATTCCTGTAATAGATATTTAAAATAAACAAAATGGGTATTGGCTATGGAGATGAATACGGAGTAACTGGGAGAATGTAGCTCAAGAGACTGAACGAGTAACATTGCGGAATGGGGACGAAGGCACCTGGTGGAAGCTTGAGAAGCATGGGGATTTCTCACTAAAATCGGTTTACGTGCCATTTATTGTCTCAGGATGACACTTTGCTCAAGTACTCTCTGGAGCAAAGTATGGAAATTAAGAGTCCCCAAAGATGCAAATCCTTATGGCTTGTGATGAAAGACCCATATTGACGGACGAACCACGAAGGGATGCGCAGAGGTCTGTGTAGTGCGGCGACCTGTATTTGGTGTGACCATGTTACGGAGGATACTCTTCATGTACTTCGGGATCGCCAGCTGACTGAAAACTTGCTGCATTGATTCTTTCTTCCAATGTAACCTTTGAAATTGGATATCTTTGAATATGGATACAACGACTGGCTGGCTAGGAGACAACTGGAAGGAACGTTTTGCTCTGATATGCCGGTTCCTGTGGAAACGAAGAAATGAAAGAATATTTGACAATAAAATTCTGAGCATGGATCAGCTCCAGGGCAGGTCGATAGCTATACTGAAGAATCTCACAGCAACAGAAGGCGATGCTAAGGAACACAACCATTCGGGGCTCTGAGAGGTCGACAGCTTCCAAGCTCCTACCGTCGTCTACAGGGTGGTGGACTGTAGTTCATGTTGATGGTGCTACATGTTTCATGACAGGACATGCAAGCTGTGGTGGTCTTATAATGAACCATGAGGGCGTTTTTCAGGAGGCTTTTCTGTTGCACATCGGTCAGGGTGATTCGCTGTTTGCTGAAACATGGGATGGTGGATTGAGATGGAAGATTTTGGTGAAGAGTGATCGATTGGCTTGAGGCCATAAGATTGATAATAGAGGGAGCGAATGAGCCAATGGTCCTTTGAAAAACTTTTATATCATTCCTTTTCTTTTACGTCTTGCATTATTTGATCAAATCTGTAACATTTTTTAACAACATTACCCACTTATTCAAACTTCATGGTCAAAATTGACTCCATCTTAGCAGAAAATTTCCGAATGATTTTTCTCCATTAACCCATTTTAAAATATCACGTGTGGGGAAGGGGGGAAAAAAAAAACCCACACCACATATAAAGCTCGAACACAGACAAAGGAAGCAAAGTCGCAGCCATCCCTTTATCTCATTTCTCCACCATACACACGCACCTCTCTCTCTCTCTCTCTCTCTCTCTCTCTCTCTGAACTTCAGTTCAGGCAACGAAAATGTTGGCCAGTGCAAGCTTGCTTGGCTATGGAGGAGGAGCAGCTTCACTGAGCTCAAAGAAGCTTCAGTTTGTTCAGCCTCGGGAAAACTACAACGTTAGGGGTGGGAAGTTACATCAGAAGAAGATGGAGACGAAGACGGCGAGTGGTGGGGTAGTGATCAGGTGCAGTAGTGACAGTGGTGGTGCGATAGGGATCGGAGATTTCATCGGAGGCGACCTATTGAGGCTTGATCTTGGGAAATGGCTATCTGATGTGGAAGAACACAAAGCTCTGGCCATTTATTCACCTCATGAAGGTGGCTATGAAGGAAGGTACTTGAATCGTTTGAGATATCAGGGCTACTATTTCCTTGACCTCTCTGCTCGTGGCCTTGGTGACCCTGAAACCACCCTTACCAAGATTCATCCTGTTTGCCCTGTTAGTTCTTCTTCTGCTTTAATTCAAGTGTATTTTTTATATAAGATTGAATTGACCAGTAAATATTAAGCAAGCCAAATTATTTGAAAGTATTTATTTTCATAACTATATTAGATTATAAATCAAACATAATTCAAAATTCAAAGAAGTTGTTTAAAGAAAATTATGATATAAATAATTTAAAGTAAACTATTTAACTACTCTAATTTCCTTGGAAAGTTAACCAATTCTTCTAATAGGGTAATATTTTTTTGGTAACATGATGTTGTTTTTGTCCATGTTTGCAGCCTCATGTTGGGAAGCAGCCAATAGCAAGGTGGTATTTTCCACCAGAGGTTGATTACAGATTAGAAGCACTTCCACCTAATGCTAAAGGACTTGTTGTGTGGATCATTGAAGCTAAGGTTGGCATCATCTCAATCTCACTTCTACCTACCCTATTTGCTAAATGTTTTTTCATCCAGATGAATGAATTCATTTTGTTTTTCACCATAATTCACCTGTGTTGTGTTCATCTCTCTCTCTCTCTCTCTCTCTCTCTCTCTCTCTCTCGCGTTTCATTTTGGCTTGTTGTACTAATGTTTTGTTATCCAATTTTACATGAAAAATTTTCTATTTTTAAATAATTAAACAGATGAGTAGTGTGTTTCCCTGACAAATATATTAGCATCCATTTGCATAAGGAAATTTTTATTTTTCTATATTATCTGTCATGTTTCGAGAACAGTACTTAATTGCTTAATACTCGAATGCCTAATGTTTAACTAGACATGTTTCCTCTTGCATTGCATTGAGTTGACGAAATGAGCCGCACTAATCATGTTGTGCTATAAATTTTATAATATATATATATATAGACAATGATGATTTTCAACTATTAAAACTACATATTTTTTTCAAAAAATATGAACTTGGAAGTCATTTTTCATTCATAATTGTTTTTTCACTTTTTCTTTTATTCATTCCATTTTATTTTTGTGTCAGTGTTTATAATCTTTTACTTTGGCTTCCATAGGTTCTTTCCAAGGCAGAATTACAATTTCTTGCTCTGCTGCCTACACTTCGGCCTAAAGTGAGGGTCATTGCGGAATGTGGAAACTGGCAAGTTTGCATTCTTCTGTTCCTGTTTCCTTTTCTATTCACTCTTTTCTATTCCTTGTCTCAAAAAATGTTATTTTTTTACTTGGAAAAATTTATTAGAGGATTAAATTACAATTTTCCCATAGCTATGTTGTTCCAGTTAAACCTTATCAAATACTATCATTCGCCATGCCAACAAGAGTTTCCTGTGTCTGCAGGAGAAAGTTCATGTGGAAGCCACTGAAAGAAATAGCTGGTTTAACAACCAGTGAAGCAGCTTGACCATCAATTATAACCTTCACCATTTCAAGCCTGGCTAAAATCTTCATAACTCTAACCTTCAAAACACCAAGCTGTGCTGAGGAAAAGGGAGAAGAGAGAAAGTGTGCGAACATTATTTTTTTTTTTACCTTGTAAATATTAAGATCTTTCACAACCATGAGTAATATAAATTCCATTCAAAGCATGAGAACAGCCACTCCAAACATGTATTCTTGAAATTCTAGTTCAATAAAAAATTTGTATTTTTGGAGTATATAGATAGAGGGTGTGTGTGTAATCTCTCAATGACAGAAAATCTCACTTTCATGAATTGATAAAGAAGTAAGCAGCAGTTAACTAGCTACACAAAACTATATGCTACAAAAGAACACAAGGAAATGTTGAATCCTTGCAGGACTCCAACATATTCTATCAAAAAATGGATGTACAAAAACGCTTTTGTAATTGTTAAAGGAACATCCTAATTAAACTGTACAAGATCTTCAACAGTGATGCACATATTTTTAAAGCCTTGCTGCTGGTAGGTATGCTGAACTTTCTATCTCCCAAAAAAACTGCTAGCCTCTGTAAATTTTGTCTGTAGTTGATCCACAAAAATAATGTCGTGAATGCACTTGAATGATGACAAGACTAAATTCTCCTCTTTCCACGTCTGCCAGTGTCCATGTCAACCAGTCTAGTGGATGATGGTGCCGGCGCCGGTGGTCGCAGACCAATAGATTCTGGGATATCAAGATTGACCCCCATAGATGGACCTGCCATTGCTCTCTTGATGTCCAAGTCATTGAATTGAAGAACTTCAATTCTTGCTTTGTCAACCTGTTAATCAAGTAGTTAAATTAGTGAACTAAAGACAGTGTCTAAGAATTCCAACAGAAAATTGAAACTGAAAGATGTCTTAGTTACTATTTCGATATGATGAATGGATGCATGCGCATCTGCAAGTCTCTTTTGGAGTTCTTCTGTTCTTTTAGCTTGATACTCAGAATTCTCCATTTCATTTCCTCTTTCTCCTAATTCCTGATATAAACCTGAAAGGATTAGAAGGCATATATGTTTATTAGAAGAACGGGAATGCAGATGAAAGAATATTATCATTGAAAAATAAAAGGCACGCAATTAAAAAAAAAATATCATGGGACACCATACGACCCCTATGTTTTCCAGCAAATATAATTCCAACTTAGTGTTTCTCAAAGCTGACATAACATATTTTTCGTATTCAGAAACTTCTGAAGTGTGAGGCTAAGAAATACCAGTCAAGACAGAAAGCACCCAGATCTGAGTTGGGAGATCACAAAGCTTCTTTGCCAAGGTCAAAGACGATCTCAATATCTCCCTGGCCTGTACAGTGTCATGTAAGGCCAGTGCCAAACTGCCAAGGATAGTCAAATACTGAGAAACGAGTTGTAGGTTCCCCAAATAACTATGTGTCAACTGCAATCCCCTTGCCAGGCGATTCCTGCAACAAATTTGTATGTTACTAGATGGTTTTTGCGATTCCTCTTAATCTGAAGTTTGAAGGAACATCTAATTATAAAATGTTGATTATTTTAAGAAACAAAGAAAGGAACGGATGAGAAGGAACTTTTCCAATTGTTCTACGATATATGGTTTATAACAAGCAAAAGACATCGCACTATGTCCCTATCGTTAGCATACCCTTTTCATACTCATGGACTTTGTATTTCCTTTCTAATTCCTCTATGTCCATGAAATACTCTGGAAGGCTTTTTAATTGTCTTTTAAGGCATTGTTATCTTGCATTTCTATGAAAGTTGTAGCTCAATTAACCTGGAAACTAAAGAAAATGAAGTCTTAAAAATCATAAAATGAATTTCTTATAAAGATAGATTACAAGTGTATCAAATTATGGTCAACTGAAGAAGTTCATGCATCAGCAGCTGAACTCAATCCGAATTCTGTAGGAATTTCAATCCAGTTCTTTATACCTTTCAACAAAAAGAATTACCTCAACACGCACATGAAATCCTCATGGGGTCAAAATTAACGAAGACTCACCTTGCTTCCTGCAGATCCTGCTGCTTCATCAATAAAAGACCATAAGCAAAAAGGACACCCGTTTTCTCTCTAACTCCTACAAAAGAATCCATTACTCCATAAACCGGTCCAATCAAATCAAGAGCCTGTAGGAAAACTAATATTAAGTTATAATATATCGCACATACGATTAAATTAATTCAATTAACAATATTTAATACCAAATGAAATTGCATTCAGAGGTACTATTCCACCTGTGAAGAAGATTCCGCATCACCAATGCAGATAAAGGAGACAGCTGCATACACATGGCACATAGCTTGCGTCGCTCTGCTCTCTGTGAGCTGCACAAAACATGCATTTACTTTTGGATTAACATGAAATCATACCTATCTAAATTTTAGCAAGCTCCACAAAGTAAACCATAAATATGCTACCTAGCAAATGAAATCCACACATGGACTTGTCAAAATTACCCAAATTATAGAATGCCTTAGGATCAATTATATCACTTTCATGTTATAGACATATCGAATATATACCTTAACTGCTTCAATATAATGAAAAGTAGCTTCACTATAACAGCCAACAGAATGAGCATACTGCCCGCGTAGCATCTCAACGATGCACTCACTAGCCTGTAATATAGTTGGGAACCGCATGAATAAAGTTTTCATCTGTACCAAAGCCTGAAAATTTGCAGACGATATCATTAATATTTCCACTGAAAGCCATTGAAAACCTAATTTATCGAATCAATAGCATATTAGTCAAACATATATGAATCAACAAGTAAATTACTAAATTGCGAATTGTAAAACGTATCAGACAATAAAGCTGGTGGGAGCCTACTTTGTAAATCCAATAGCATATTAATTAAACATATGGCGAATCATAATACATTTTATTGAATCAAAAATTGCCAAATACATCAAATCATGATATTCAGTAATATGCGAAAAATAGCATGAAATACAAAATCTGGCGTGTGTGCGTGAGTCTTTACAATCTGCAAAGTTCTCAATATAGCTAACTCAAGATCAAGAAAGGTACTTAAACATATAGATAAGCTATCATACATTTTGCTAGAAATTAATTCTAGAAATAATATCTAGTAATATCCTTGGTTACTTTCATCATAAAAGGACATAGACAACGCATGACAACAATAAACTACTGTCACGCCAACTCACTGTTTTCACACATTTCTGAATCACAAACTTGTGTTATTCATCCTTATTAGCTTGGATCGCATCACTGATGGCCAATTCAACTATCAATCCACATAGATGAAAATTTTCAATCAAACTCAAATTGCGAGTGATATGATTTTAATTACTATGCCCAGCGGTACATATATACTACGAGAAGAAACCCAGCTAATATGTTGAATTATTAATTCATTTGCAACTTTTTGAAATAAAATCAAGCTATCATGCATATCATCCTAAGAGTTGATCAAATAAGGAAAACCAAAGGCTGACACAAACCTCTTGTGCGTCAACAAATTCAGCTCGAGTGAGCTCTACAGCCACTTTGTTTTCAAGAAACTGCATCAGTAGCATTAAATACACTCCAGCCATCCAGATGGCAGAATGTTGCAAGTCCACTTCTGCTAAAAAGAAAAGTTCAACAAGATTGCTAATGGGGCCCTTCCAGCATGAACATCTAGCAAACACAAAAGGATGATGAATCTCACCTCTAGTGGCATCAGTTATTCCTAGCTTTATCAACTCATCTGCAAGAAACCATTCGCTAATCAATTATATTTCCAAGTACTACCTGTTGTATCAAATCATGTTTACTAATTGACAATTTGATCGATTATTGCTTCCCAAGTTTCTTTTTTTCATTTTTTTATACATTGCTTCCCAAGTTTATTTGACATAAATGACCTGGCAACTGGAAAAGAATCTTGGCAAGTATGATTTCATGGGAATAATAGCCAATATTAAGTGGAAATTCTAAGGAAAAGGACATGGCACACCCAACATCAAAGTTCACCACATGTGTTTTTGTACAGCTTGTTCACTTGATTTTTAATTTCATCATGCCCACATCAAGCTTTTCGTATTTTGGATTTGTACCCAGCAGTAGTGATGCTTGCTTTCTGATGGTTTCCAGTTACATGTTATATAATACATCAAGGACACATAAAAAACAAAAGCACACATATAAAAAACAGAAGTGGCTTAATCCAGTAAAAGGAACCTTGAATTATAGATATTCCAGACTGTAGTCGTTTTCCACACTCTTTAAAGAGTCCTTTCGGGCGTCCAAACATAACTGCCATAAGATCAGCTATTGCATAAACAGCACTTTTAGGAAGCCATTCACCATCAATGGGAGGAGGTGCCAGCTGAAGCTTATCTCCCAGTGTCCTTCTAACATTCCCGAAGTATACTGGTTCAAGGGACTCTCACCCATTTAAACTCAATCCATTCAAGTTTCTCAGCTGCTCCTCAATCAGTGTTTGCTTTTCAGATAGTGCAGCCCTTTCCCGGTAGTTAAGATCAGACCGGGAGAGACTTTGATTCAAGGCATTCAGTTCCTTCATCAGCTCTTGCATATGCTGTGTTTGCTGCATATCAGCCTTCATGGCAGCATCCAATTTGTCTACGTGTGGTGCAGCATTCTTGTAATCACATAACCTCAGTCGATAGAATATGTGAAGCAATTCGTTGTAAAAGAGAAGGCCAACGCATTGTTGTCTCTGACAAGTGCAAGCAAACAGGGACCATATAAGAAATCAGGATAGATCTAAAGAAAAAAATTCAACAGTCATGCTGCTGCCCAAATGCAAACAAGAATTTGAGTTATATACACTAAAAATCAATAAGCTAGGTAAGGTATATCTTCACTTACTTTATTAGACTCGATGGACTCCCAAATCTCATTGCATTTATTAACAGCCTGCTCAACCAATTTATCATCATCCCATTGCATGAGGTGGACATGCAAAATAGAAGTGGCGAAAAACATCTGGTACATAAGAATGAAAAAAGAAATTACAAATAGACATATGTTGTATCTCACAGTAATCTCATGAGAGTCGAGGATTATCCGTGCATAGTATAGAATTTCAATATTCATTTGTCCTAACTTGTCATTTTGTAAAAAGAAGTAAGATAAGGGCTGTGATTAATAAAGAAGAAAGCAGGCAGTTCAAATCAATATTTAATTAATATATATGATATAAAACCAACAGCAAGTTGTATTATCCATAAACTATGAGTATCGCTTATTTTTTAGATTCCATGCAATGCAAGGAATCATACACCACTAATAGCTATAAAGGCATTTTTTAGTGCAAGACAAGGGATGGGAAACCACTAGAGGATTTTCTATGACAGTAATAAATTATTATATAATGATCAATGCAAAGTGCATAAGAAAATCAGGACCAGAGGACATGTCCATTCTTATACTCTTATACCCTTCAATCACAAACCTGCAACTCTGGGTAACCTATTTCTGTAGCACAGGCATATCCACACTCTAAGGCAGAGATTGAACCTCGATAATCTCCTTCAATTATCAAAGCATTTGCAAGCTGTGAATTGAAGTTGCAAGACCACAGCTTCATTGAAATCCTACAAGAAATTATGATTATGTGATGGTAACTACAATAGTTTATGCAAACTAACAAGCAAAACAAATTAGATTCTTGTTCAGAACCTATTATAAGAAAATATAACATAAATCAGTTGCCATGTTGCTCATAAAATTTGCCACTGGCTTATCAAATACTGAACGCACATTACACATTATTATGAATAAAAGAAACACAAAATTAAAATCAATGCATAATATATAAACGGGGCACATGCCAAAATAATAAGCAGATATAAGTATAATCTTAAATTTTGGGAAAACAGAGCAAGAATGATTCTAAAATCTATGCAAAATATAATCTTGCATATATATGCCGTGTCCAGTCTTGTTTGATCATGAGATCTTGCTTTGTTGCAGTGACAGTTATGTTTCCAGAATCATGACTTAAGTGAGTGTTCGGATCAGCTTATTTTAAGTAATTTTAAGGAATTTCTAGCAAGTATATGAGAGGAGTTTTGTCTCGACTTGGTGAAAGTGCTTTTAGGGGTTTATCAAACAAGCACTAAGAAACTCTTCCAAAATTTTCTAAAGTAACAAATTCTACCACTTGTAAAATAACAAGCAAAGGCATCCATACTCATATCCAGCAGATGCAGTAAGTTCTAGGCCCTTTTGTAATATCTGCTTTTGAGGTGGAATAGCTCCAACAAGGTGGTAGCACTGGCTAAGTAAGCTATATGCTCTGCACTTCAATTCGAAGCAAGATGGTATTGACTTCAAAAGCAGTTGCTGAAACAGCAAAGAGAGATAATGTCATTCTAAAAGATACAAGATCAGCCATATGAATATGTTCATCTGTTCAAAACTAATAAAACCGCTAAAGACTTCTGGAAATTAGTGTTATGTTCCAAGTTGATCTCAGTGGTCTAAGAATCTAAATTGATGCCGATAGCATGGAAGTCCCTTCTGACTAATTAAGTTCTAGGTCATAAATAGGAGCCTATTAGCTGCCGTACAGATTATACCTCCACAGAATCTTCTGAGAAAAGAGTGAAGACATTTTCCATTGTCAAACAATCCCTCTTCATTGACATGGCATCGTACCAAAAAATGACTGGTGCAGCCAAGGAATAATCAAATCTCACCCTCAACTGGGAGAATCTGAAGCATTCCCGTATATATTTTACATATTCCATGATGCTTTCAAGCCTAGCTGAATATCCAGTTAACCATATTCTAAAATGTTTTTAAAAAAATTCCAAATTTTTTCTGTTCTTAACAAACTTCATTGAAGTGGTAACTAATTAAATGACACAAAGAGCAACATTTAAAACAGATTTTAGCAACCAAAGGAAAATGTTAAGGGTCTCATTAGTCAATGGAAAGTCACTACTGGAAACTTTTCATTGACTGAAGTTCATTCAGGAACAATTGTTAGACAGAAAAGTACTTTTTATCCTAGTGGATTACTAGGTCTCTATCTGCCTCTCACTGAACCCTTATTTGAAGAATTAGCAGTTCCATACTTTTCAGAGTGATAGAGAAGTCAAAGCAAAAAACATTGCTTATCTTTGTAAGGCTGTTTGTTGCCAGTAAATTAGTCTCATAATATGGCACTAATCCAAGTCTTTAAAAATGAGGTGAACTTGACATGAGACTGAGTTGAATCCCTAGTTTCCCACCCCTTCCCCTTATCATTCCCAGTTCCTGACTTTGTCATAAGCATCTCCTATTTAAACCTCAAATTCTCACTGGAAATGGAAGTAGCAGGCTGAGGACTCAGAAAACATGATTTTGGACCTTACCTGATGCAAAAGGCAAGATCAAGATCTTGATTCAAGCAGGTTCTTTCAGAGTGGTGACAAAATATATTTGCCTAGAAGATATTTTCAAGACAATTCCACTTCTTAAATGTTTTATAGGATACAAATTTCAGTGAAGCTGGTGTCAAAATTCAAATGGTGAAAAAAAGGGGACCATCCAAGCTACAACCAAGGAACTGGACAATCTCTAACATTTTAGAAAACACTTGCAACTTACTTTTCTTTTCTTTCTTTACTTCGTGGGCAGTCAGCTGACCCATTAGCAGGGCCAAAGGCAAAAGGTGGCCTTGAGGTACTAGACATCTAAAATGTCTAGGTTAAACATCCTAAGAGACACATGTTAAATTGATATATGAAACTGAATGAAGGACAAAAATATTATGCTATACAACACAAAATAGATACATGTATGTTTGGAAATAACATCGCCATTACTTGGGGGGGGGGGGGATATGACATAATCTTTTAAAATAAGAACAAATATCTTACCCTATTCTCTTAAATGTGGTCTGTATCTTTCAATTCCATGAAAAGAGATCACATGTAATCCTGATGCAAAGAGCAGATTCAAATGTTTGCTAAATCTTATGTAAGGGAATTACTTTTTGTAAAGCTTATTCCCTTAAATAGCTACATTATGATTACACTGCTGGGACATGTGAATGGGATGTAGACCTTTTGAAATCAAGTGGAAAATAATAATTACCCTTATAATTTTAAAATTGGCAAGACTGGACACTGCAAATCGTCTTCATTTACAAGTAGAAAACCCTGTCACCTACACATTGTCACTGTTGCTATCGCCTACAAGCAGAGGTTGCTGCTATTTTACCTCATTACCATTTTTAGCTTTTTGAGTTGCATTAACAAGTTCAACCTTATCGCATGCAAACACAGAATCACCTAAGGCGCAAACCTGGAATGACAGAAATAGCGCCAAAAGATGCTCACTTTAGGGCCCCTGGTTGAAGGCAGCGCCTATCACAGAGGTGCTGACCATGAATAGTGCCTTACCTGTGGTAAAGTGAGCATCTTTGACATCCCTACCTATTTGAACTAATATTCTGTCCACTATTTTTTTCTGAAAGGGAAATTCTTTAACTCAATGAAATGTGGATCTAAAACATGGACAATGCTTGCTCAATATAACTGCTCCTTAGATTGAAAAACATGATAAATGTTTGGAGGAAATCAATTGAGACAATTATAACCCTGAGGTCGATACAGGTGTAGATTCAAAAAATGGAAAATGATTGCTGCTTACAAATGCTCCCTCGATGAGGCTATCAAAGAGGTACTGATACAATTATCTATGGGTTTAGAGGTAAAAGGGAAGAATCCTAGACGTAAGATGAAGGGGAAAAAAGAAACAGGACAAAATTGTGATATTGGTTTTGCCAATATGTTGAATCAGTTTGTAATCGCCTCAAATGCTAATTAATGTGCTGAGAGTTCATAATTTAACTAACTGACATAATTTAATTGATTGAGCTCATCCGCGACGCGAGAAGACCAATAATTAACAAAGACCAGATCACCTTAAGTGAGTAGCAAACAAGCACACAGGAAAAATAGCAACGAAAACTGAGTAGCAAACAAGCGTACGCGAAAAATAGCAGCAAAAACTGAGGAAACACGACATAAAAATAATACTAACAGAACGCTCGAGGTGAGCCTTGGCGTGATTCACATTGTGAGAGTGCTTGAGAAGGAGAGTAGCGATACGAAGGCGAGTCTTGACCTCGACAATTGGGAAGAAGGAGACTTGGCTCTGACAAATAGCTTCAAGGCACTTCACAGCCTTCCCAATTTCTCCTTTGTTCTCATGGTGGTCAGCAAGACCCCAAAGTCCCTCAGCTACAGCCTCCATCTTCTACTACTGCTACTTCTTCTTCCCTTTCAAATTCAATCACTCGCTTTCATTTAGCAACAGAGGAAGACTAAATTCAGTTCACCTCCTCCATTTCCAATTCCGTCGTTATAAGACAAAAACCGCAAGAAAAGAAGAATGCCACAGGTCCTCTTTTCCCTTTTTTTTGTCTGGTTTTATTTTTTATTTTTCGGGGGTCAATTTCATTCCTTGTAAAGTCAACATTTATAAAAAATAATTCCTTCTGTTAAAAAACGAGGGTATCTGAGAGTAAGAGAGAATAGTTGAAGAGGTTGAGAGAAATGGAGAGATGAGAGGAATGAAGAGAATCTCATAAAATGATAAGGGAGAAGAATGAAAAGTTCATATTCATTGTGACTATACCTTCTATTTATATGCATTAATTTACATCAAGGTAAATCACTATTAAATATTACATAAGATAATAAGGGAATATAAAATACAATTGCGAATAATGAGAGACATGGACATCAACATAATAATATTCATAACACTCCCCCTTGGATGTCCATAATTAAATTATGCCTCATTAAAAACCTCTCTAGAAAAACTCAGTAGGACAAAATCTAGATAAAGAAGAGTACAATGTTTATAGATACACATCCTAATGTTGCCTCATTAAAAACCTTTCTAAGAAAACCCAATGAGACAAAACCTAGATAAGGAAAAAAGAATACAGCGTGTATCGACTCCCCCTCTTAACAACATTACTTAATATCCCTGAGTTTGCAAAATAACTTGGTGAATAAAGCTGATCTATTTTCACTAGAACGAATTTACAGAATGATAATTTCAGCCCTTTTCAAAAGGTCGTAAGTGAAGAACTTTAATGAAATAAGTTTCACTCTATATCACTTGATATAGATGTACCTGATTATAATGACCCATATTCATAGTACTTCGAATAATATATATCACTCTATATTAATGTATTAATGATATTGAAGAACTATATCATACTAGCAGATTAAAGATAAATAATATGTCATGACCTAAGAGATTAGCAAGGATATGTATGTGCCTTAAAAACACTTAATTATTATACTTTCGGATAAAGTAGTTCTTCATTTCCCTTTTTGTTAATTTCCCGAAGTACAGAAGGACTTTTACCAACTCACACGCAATCATTTGCATTTCTAGAGCTCTTCAGGAGTTATGATGATTTTGATATCATCAATAGTGATAGTTAAGACAAACTTATAATTTGTGATAAAAGTGCACTTTGACTGCTTCAAGTCATATCAAGACTTGTTTAGCTCAATTCAGTATTATTCTCGAGAACTTATACATGATGCTTCTAGCATCATGAGTCCTTCAGGGACTCCTTATAAATGATAATGCCAAATACGTCATATGAAAGTATAGTCACAACATTTATGAAGAATAATTCAAGCTATTTATTGACTGTTTGGTTAATTAAATAACGAAAATTATTCATATTCACTACTAGTGAATACATTTCTTCACAACATATATCATATCATTGTGTAAAACATTATGTTATAAGGACATGCCATATATCTTATCATTTTGCCTTTTCTATGTCTCTTGCATACAAGTACTCATTTTCTATTCAATTGGCTTTATTTTACATATGTAATTGCAAGGACAACATGTCCTAAAACTTTTTGTTTTCAATAATAGTAATTCCGCAATAATGACTTACATCCATATGGTCAATCCTTTTTTATTGGTACTCAACAATGGTACCGGCTCATGATCCTTATCATTCATTACATTGCATGCTATTTTATAATGTGATGTCAATGTTGACTTTATTTTCTTCCTATCGAATTCCACAATTTATTGAGATATCATTATTTTCAAATATGTCAGGTACCTGAGTCTTTTTTGAGACTATAATACTCTCTTCTAGAGAAATAACTCTTCAAGAGTTAGCTCTTCCGGAGTAATCAAATATTCTTGATCATCCTTAACTGACCATCTATATTATTGACTCCTTTTATTTTTCAAGGATTTTGTTCTTTTAAATCAATGGGTTTTTCACGCTTCAGGCGTGTTTTAAAATCGTTCATAATATATTGTCCTTCAAGGACACAAATTCTAATAGGAGCATTAGCAGTTGAGATATGTGACTTCATCACTTTCTTTAGATCAATAAATGCTTAGGCATTTTGTAGTTAAACTCTATGAATGAATTATCTTATAATTTTCAGTGCACATTATTTTTAGTACAAGGATTAAAAGTGAGCCAACGATAATTTATTCCAACCAGTCTCTTTACCCAACTACTTATTTTCTCACCATGATGCTGGTGAAAGTAATTCATCAAATGACGCTCGGCAAACCGTGCCATAAAATTCATAACTAGCATGTATTTACTGGGTGTACATGTATATATATTGCATACCCAAAATTAAGCAATATTAGGTTCTTTATCAAAAACCTTTGTAATGGAGAAAACTTTTGATATTTATTGGCCTTATGCGAATTAACAATGCTCCCTGCAAAATGGCTAATTCCAAAGTAGAATATGGGAGATTATATCTCATATAAAAAGGTTATAACCATTTAATCAATCATTCTACTAGTCCATTTTGGGTATGAACATGAATTACAAGATATTCAACATCAAGTCCAAGGGATGTGCAATCCTCATTAATGCTAGTACAGTAAATTCATTAGCACTATAGCGTTCCTTTGTCTTTCCAGATTGAGATCCAAGACTAATGATGGAAAAAAAATACTTGACGAATTTGTATCTAATCATGAGAGCGAATGTTGATTATTGTTATTTTTCATATCCAAAAATTGAATAACTCGATCCAGATCCAAAAAATTTTCCAGATCCAAAAATTGAAAAACTCGATCTAGATCCAAAAATCCAAAAAATCGATCTAGATCCCAAAACTTTTTCAAATTCAAAAATCCAAAAACTTGATCTAGATCCAAAAAATTTTTTAGATCAAAAAATAAAACTCAATTCTGGAAGTGAAATCATTATGATAACGTGTTATAAAATGAGGAAATTTAAGAGTAAGAGAGAATAGTAGAAGATGTTGAGAGAAAGGGAGAGATGAGAGAAATGAAGAAAATCTCATAAAATGATAAAGGAGAAGAATGGAAAGTATCTATTCATTATGGTTATACTTTCTATTTATAGGCATTAATTTACATCAAGATAAATCACCATTAAATATTACATAAGATAATAAGGGGATATAAAATACAATTGGAAATGGGAGACATGGGCATCCACATAATAATATTCATAACACTTTCATTTTATTAATCCAATTTTCTTTTCATCCTGTTATTAAAAATGAATTAAAAAACTGTTTTGTCCTCAGGGTTGAAGTATAATTTTTTTTTTGGGGGCAAAGAAATAATAATTAATTATCCAACATGATAATACTCCAACTAATTCTTGTTATAATCACCTAATAACAACTATATATGCCGGCAAAAAAAATAACAACTATACATGACTTAATGACATTATTTAAAATTAATATTTTTTTATAAAATCTATGAAAATTATCCACAGTACAATTTATTAGTTAGAGCTCGGCTAATTAATTGGAAAATTTTATAGTTTTTTTGGTAAACAACGGGCAGATTGGGCCTTTAACCCCCGGAACCCCTAGTATCCGGCATATTTTTCTGAGTCCATGGCCTTCTTTCAACTAGACCAGGTAACCCTTGACAACTGACTAATTTGGAGCGGGGAATACTTAGGCGCACCCCTTTAAGGTGCTTTACACCAAGGATTGGTATCCCCTCCTCTCGAGCGCGGCTCCAGGGATCGAACTCTCGACCCTGTAGAAGTGACAGCCGCCTTGACCGTTGCACCCTAACGCTTGGTGGCTGGAAAATTTTATAGTTAGTCACTAATAAATGGGGATTAGAAGTAGCCATGAAATCGCATAGAATTGCATTCAAATAAGGCTTACTTGTTCATTGTCAGGATACCATATTGTGAGTGTTTAGGAATCCGTTGGGAGAATGATTTTACAGATTTTGAAATAAGTATGTGAAATGAGATTTGTCTCGATTTGTATGCAACGTGTTTTGAATGTGCAAACCAAGCAAACACATTGCCATATTGCCTTACCAAAAGGTATCCAAGAAAAGTAAAATAAATTGGAGAAACAATTCTGTCTCTTCCTCATAGAGCATCATGTCTCACTTGACTATTGTTAACCATGCCAGCATAGTTGGTGTTGCATTATCTAAGATTCTAAAATATTTTTTTGGGTAACGCTAACTATCTCAAATATAAGGTAATTTATAGATATTGAGAAAAATATTAAAAGGCAAAATTACATTAAAATTACTCTAGGATAACTAATAACAAAGTATTGTTAAATGTATAAAAAATAAGTTTAAAATGTTACTAATAAATGGTTGAATACGTTGCATGCAAACTTAACGTCTATTTGACTTAGTAGTTGAAGTTATTTTTTCAACAGTGTTACTAATAAATGGTAGAACATGTTGCATACAACTTAAAACTGTTTAAATTAACAATGAAAATTATTTTTTAACGTGATTTACGATTTACACGATAAATATATTAGAGGAATTATGTCCTGTTTACGTGAATATGCTACTAATATTTTTTAGTATATATCTCGCAATTCCATTTACCTCTTGTCAGCCAAACATTTGGGAGAAGGTTTAGCATGATGATTACAAGGAATTCTAATGGAATGTAACGAACAAAACATGCTTATAAAATCTGGATCTTTTTTTTTTCTGGCCATTTGTATAGAAGTTAAGCATATTCAGGGTAAACAAAATTAAAGATGGCATAATTTTTTTTTTTTTTTGTGAGGAAGCGATTTAACTTTTTTACAAAATTAGCAGATTAAAAATCTGAAAAAATTACAGGATTCGCAGACATGCATTTTTTTATGGTGGTCTCACTTGGCCTTCTTTCTCTTTTATTAGCTGCTGATATTATGCTCTGGAGAGACAAGAACGTCTCAGCAAGTATTCTCGCAGGCTTATCGATCATATGGTTTCTCTTTGAGGGCTTGGGATACAATTTTTTTTTTTTTGCCCAAGGAAACAATATTCATTCAAGAAAAATAATCCATAATCCACAAACAGCTGAAACACACGAAAGGAAGAAAGCACAAATACATAAACCACAACCCGGCTACAACAACGAAACGAAAGAGAAAACAAAAAAACAACAGACTGGCCGCCACCTAACCAGGATCAAAAAGCACATGCCTTGCATCTAACTCCAACAAACGCCTCAAAGCACCAGGTGGCCGGACAACCCAATCAAAGGGACACATACCACTTAACGAAGCCTTAGCAACCCAGTCAGCTACTAAGTTAGCTTCACGAGGAACCCACACAACAGAGTGGTTCCTTACCAAATTCCTTGAATCAAAGATATGTTCAAGGATCACATCGCATTTCCAATCAGGTGGGGAAAGACACTGATTAAAACAATTGACAATGATCTGGTTATCAGCCTCAAAAATAACATCCTCAATATCATTATCAGCAGCATATTTAAAAGCCTCCAGAAGAGCAATACTTTCAGCCCATAAAACAGAATGAGCATTGATAATTTTAGTCATCGCATCAAGGAGCCAACCATTTTCATCCCTAATAATAACAGCAATAGATGCCTTACTCTCCAACAAATTAAACGCACAGTCAGAATTGATCTTAATACCGCTTTCCCCAGGAGGCTCCCATCGACCTCTCAAACGGCGACCGCTCCCAACTTGCCCGGTGGAACTATCCTCCAGCACACCCCAAAGATTTGCCTCCCAGAATTCTTTTAACAGATCATTAACCTGTGCACACACAAAAATAGGATCAGGCTTCATATAATCA
The DNA here is from genome assembly GCA_025593235.1 of Vachellia pachyceras. Classification (NCBI taxonomy): domain Eukaryota; kingdom Viridiplantae; phylum Streptophyta; class Magnoliopsida; order Fabales; family Fabaceae; genus Vachellia; species Vachellia pachyceras. The sequence goes on from JANTPZ010090032.1 coordinate 38,463, forward strand.
AACAAACAAGCATTTCTACATTTCCAAATTTGCCACAACATGGCCACTATCATCGCCTTCTGCCATCTGGACAGCCCAGCATCACAAAGGCAACCAGCCACCCATCCCACAGTATCCACATCAACTAAATGCGCCACATTTAAGGACAAACAGCTCCCAAACCAAGCCGCCCTAGTCCAGCCACACCCAAAAAAATGTGATTCATATCTTCAATACCTTGATTACGTATCAAACAACTACTAGAACTGCAGCACTTCCTTTTAAACAGACTTAAACTAGAAGGCAAGGCATTTGACATAAATCTCCACATAAAATTTTTCCACTTGTTGGGCACCCTCAGACTCCAGATTTCTTTCCACAAATACCTATGGGCATGATCTGAGGAAGAGGCAACATAGGCATTCCTATTCAATACCATGATCTGAGGGCTTGGGATACAATTTGCTTAAACTCTTTTGCCATTCTTCTATTCTCTTATTGGTAACGCTGTTCCTATGGACAATTTGTGGCACAGCAGCCAAATTGTAAGTCTTCTCTCAGAATCAGGCCTAAACTATTTTATTTAAGTAGCTGTGTATTTTTAGAAGGGTTTGATTTAAATCAATTAGCCAAATGAATTTTAGCGAGTCAGCTGTTTCCCCCCAAAAACATTATAAATATTATAATAGAGAATGTGATAAAATAAATTTATATAAAATGAATATTTTCTTCAATCTTGAATCTCCTTTTTTCAATATGTAAACCTTTAATATCGTTGAGGCAAAAAAAAAAAAACCTTTAACGTAGAAATTGAATGATATTGAAAAGTTTTGTGGCAAAAAAAAAGACTGATATTGAAAAGTACTCTGTTTCTCCACCTAATAGGATTCTAAACTTCTTTTCTTTAAAAAAAATTATTGGGACAAACTATTATCATCCTTGTTTCTATTTTAATTAACCATTTGTAAGATTCTATTTGACAATAGTTTCTTGGTTTTCTAGTGAAGTATTTATGACAAGCATATTTGGATTTGGATCCTTTTCATACTTTTCCCGGTATCTCTTTCCACACGCAATCTCTTTTGTTTATTTAACTATCTATTTGGTTCAACGATGTAAGATAGCTAATTGTGGCGTTAAATTAAATACATTATTCATTTAGTTACTACCATAAAGAACCCTTATGGTCTTGTTTCTAAAAGCATTTAGGTTCTATTGACAAATGTACAGCCGTTGAATCAAATAGGTTGATCAAATAGAGAAATGATAGTGTATGGAATACGTATTGATAGAAAGTATGAAGAGAATCCAAGTCAAAGCCGCTTCCTCCCTATGTCAGCGTTCACCAAAACAATGACATCAAATGGGATCAAGGAGAAGTTGGCCAAGGGGGGTCAAGAAGAGATTATTTTCTTGATTGTTTTCCCAAAAACAATGTCACTATCAGAGAAAAAATTTCTACAGCTCTGGAGATGAAACCCCTGGTCCTGGCCTAATAGTTTATGAAGAATTGGCTGTTATAGGATTCGTTGCTTTCCGGGCCTTTCATAGTGTGTGTGTTTGAAAATCTTTTGGAGGAAAGGAGTTTACAAATTTCAATAAGAATTTACGGGTTTCAAGATGGTTTTTATGAATTTTGAGATGGTTTTACGAGTTTCAAGTTGGTTTTGTCTTGATTTGCATGCACAGTTGGGAATAAGAAACTTCCAAAGAAGCACATATTTTGTTTCCTGTTTATTGCCTCCTCCTAATACTATATTCTTCTTTACAGGCCTCCAATTGAGTTCATGGATATTAGCTTGCCCGAAAGGCTGCTTGCTGATGCTGCTGTTTCATTGAGATTTGATATTATCCAAGGATTCAGAACCCTTGGAGACATAGCTCTCCGACAAGATTTGAAGCAAATTTTCTTTGTATTTTCTCAACATCCTCCTATAGTCGATTATTTTTTTTTTTTTTTTGATAAGTGCATACATCCTATTATTTGAAGCAGTCATGTTCTTCTACTACTACTATTATTATATCATTTGGTTTTCCTTGACCCTAAATTGAATGTACAGGTTACGGTCACACTGTGGGGTCTCTCTACTGTTGGTGCTAAGTTCACTTTTCTAACTTTCTTCTACATAGGTCAGCCACTAACTGCTTAGTGCTTGTTTAGGAACTCCGTTGGGAAAATGGATTTTGCAGATTTTGAGGCATTTTGGGAATTTCGAGATGGTTTTACAGATTTCAAGATGGTTTTTATGGATTTCGAGATGGTTTTTACAGATTTCAAGATGGTTTTGTCTAGACTTACGTGCACCGTTTGGGAAATGGCTTCCCAAACAGGCACTTAATATACAATCTGCAAGTTCATCTTTATAAGTATACGCCCAGAAATTCATCTTCCCCACTGTTAGTCATACACCAGGAATAGTAGGCTAACGGGTAAAATCTACGCAGTATATACCTATAAATCTCCCATGATAATGTAGGCCACATTTTTTTTTTTTTGCCGAATAATAGGCTACATTATTTATACTATGCCCAGTAAGCCTTTTTTTCTATAATTTATCATTCACAAACTGCAATATTAGTGCAACTTGCATAGGGTTTCATGCCTCTCCTCATCTCCTCTTAACTTTTTTATTATTTGAGTTTGAATTTTGAATTTTGAATTTCACACAAAATTTGGTTGAAATCAATCTATCAGGATATTATCTGTCATGCGTATTGCATCAAAAAGTCTAGTTGTATTTATCATTAGCTTTATTGCGCAAAGAAATTTAGTTAAAGCCTATATCATTTTAAAGGTTTATTTGCAGTTAAACAAGAAGTTATATATCAGTTTTAGCATGCTTTACGTTTGCTTTGCTGGTATAGTGTCTGTCATATACTCATATTGCTGATAGTGCCCATGGTATATGAAAAGTATGAGGATCTTATCGACATCATTGCTGAGAAGGTGTTGATGGAATTGAATAATCAATATACCGCAGTGAAGAAATTGGTTTTGAGGGAATTACATGCAGCTATTATTATAAGCGAGCAATCTAGATTGTACGTCAACGAATAGAGATATTAGAGGTACAGCAATTCTTTCTGCTTGCTATGGATTGATCCGATTTTACAGGTCATACAAGATTCAACTTCTGCTTCTTTTTTTTCCCTCTCTCGCTGAGGTTGATGTTGGGTGTGTAATCAAATCAAAGTTGCTTCTTAATTGTGCTTAGGAAACACCTTCTAGAAAGTGGTATAAATACACTAGAAGAGTGACCTAAGAGGTTGAGTAATTTTGACCTTGCTACACTTTGTATTATGTATCAAAGAGGTACTTGATATGTTCGTATTTGTTATTGATTATTTCATTAGAAAAAGACATGTTTTATTAAGCTTAGAATTATTTTTGCCTACCATATGCATCATACTACTGAAGGCATTACTATTTGAGTCATTGATAAACACTTCAAGTAAACACACATCTCAATTGATATTCGAACCTTGGTAGTGCCTCCCATTAGACCTAATCCCCATTGGTGCATCGAAATTGATGTGACAACACCAAGATTCTATAAAATAAAACCATAGCATAATCAAATTGTACCCCCACCCAGGATTCTTCTCATTTGGCCCTACTTCATATTTGTATGAAAAGAATGCATGCAGTGCAAAATTGCAGATATAGGAAATAAGTTGGCAGAATCACTAAAAAGTACCAAGAAAGGAATGTAACCATTATAAAGTTCCACTAAGAAGATTCTATCATCATTTTCTACACCATAACTTATTAGTATATGTTGTTCACTTATGGGACTTTTTAACAATTGCATTCTTTTTAAAGACTTCATGATGATTCTCCCAAATAAGTTCTGCTGACAGGAGCAGGTGGCACCGATGTTTGCCTGATTTGAATTTCCAATTCCCCAAGGAATTTGATGGTGATGGGATAAGGCACAAGATTCTTAGAGGGGTCAATGAAAGGGTTAACAGGGAGCTTTCACACAATTTGTTGCTGGATTCAGATAACTGAATGTGAGAATTTTAGGTCAAATTATATATTAAATTATTGTAGAAGGAAAACAACCTTCAGGAATTCACATACAAGTCTTACACTACAAAAACACTAATTCCATGGCATTATCTATACTTTTCTCACATGAGTTACAAATGCAATTCCTAGACCTTAGATTGTAAGGATCACATGAATTTAGGGAATTATATTGCATTCACAAAAAATACACTGGAAATTTAACCAACTTCAGCTACCAGGTAGAGTAAAACACGATTAAGAAAACCCTCAGAGAAAACCTTAATGAAGACTAATTAGCAAAACAGCTTGAAGAATATCTTAGGCCTGCACTTCTTTCTTCTGTCCAGGAGGTAAAAAGGGTTCCCACCATCCAAATTCGTACTTAGGATAGGGTGCCACCCATTTTACTGGCTTCTCAAACTCTAGATTGACAGGATTGGAGGCTAATGCTTCTTCTAGACTCTCAGCTTCAAAGCTTTCTGATAAAACTCGGTCCAGCCTTAGCTTCATGAATCTGCTTGACACATAAGATCAGAGTTACAAGGTGACTAGCCAAGACATTAAAAAGCTTGCATTAAATGCTGTTTTTCATAACTCCCATTCCAGAGTTAATGTCTCCTATACACTTCATTTTCTTCTTGGGTTATTGTTGCTTCATTATATTATTTGATGTTATGGAACTCTTATCAGCCAGACACAGGCATATGAAACCTAGAGGAAACAAGTATGTAGAAAACCAATATCCACATGGACACTAACTAGAGTCTAGAATGAGAAAGGAAACGCTCACTGGGAGGAAGATAGAAATATCTAAGTATAAACATGGAATGAGAATTAAGAAGTTTCCCTTCTAGCGCCCTCATGCCTCAGCTTAACTACAGTAGTTGGGATGGTTGAGATTTTTTGTTTTATGAGTACAAATTAAGGTAGTAGATATTTGATGTCAAGGCAAGGCATTCTACTCCCCCATCCAAAATTATAGAGGTTAGACAAAGGGTTTACTGTAATCCTAAATTTATAATTGCTATCCAAAAGTATTCCTATTCATTGCACATACTATGGGGATTTTCATCAAGAGGTAATTTCAATACACATGATTGTAGAGGGTAATGTAGGGAAATCAACACCTATTTGTTACAAATAACTAACTTAACTAATTTTCTTAACATCAAAAAATTGGTTATTTAGCTCTTATGTTAAAGACCCAAAATCTTTTTAATGACAAATCCTGTCAAAGTACAAAAGAAAAACTTTGACTTATGGTCATGGACACCAATGAATCAGAGAATTCTCACATCTTTCACCCCGTTTTTTATGACAGCTATTCCAAACACTAGAATTTAATGTACTCATGCTCTAATAGGAATTGTAGAACTGTCAGTTTAATCACTAAGAAATGCTAGTGCTGGGAAACGGGCTGACCCGCGGGCTACACAGCGCCGGGCTGCCAGGGCCCGACAAGGCGGGCTGGCCTTATTTTTTTTATTTTTCTAATTTTTTTTAAAAATAATACAACAAATTTACATAAAATTTATCAAGCCCATTTGATTTTTCGGAAGAAAAATACAATACATCTCTGAAAAATATAATCAACAATGTTTTAAAATACAAAAACATAATATATAATCAACAATCTCCAAAGTAAGTATGTATTTAACATGAAATAATAAGGTTTAAAACAATATTTGAAACTATTGAAACCTCATCTTCTTCCTACTAAAAAATATAAAAGGTTTATTTTCTTTTAAAAAAAATCGGGCCGGCCTGCGGGTTAAGCCCGTTTTACCGGCACTACTGAAATGCAACAATCAATGTTCTTACGTGATCCATGGACCGTTGGTGGACACGAGAGCAACAGCAGGTCTCTTTAATCTCTTGGTAATTTGAGGGAACCGATCCAAGAACTTAGGCTCAATCACTAGCCAGAAATCCTGTTCTTTGGTACGCTCTCCATAGAGGCGAAGTCGTTCAAACAACACTTCTTGGAAATGCTCCTCTTCATCCAGCATGAATTTTGCATTTGCAACAACAAAGTAATACTTGTTGTCTTCATTCTACAATAATGAAATAGAAATGATCAGACCATTCATCCTCAAAACTAAATAAAAAAGTTGGGACCTTAATTATATGCCTAGTTATCACCAAGCACATTCTATCAAGAAAACAGTTAGTTATTAGCATGACCTAGAACCTCTTAAATTACAGGTAAAAATGTCCCCAATAGAGAAGAACACTAATTAGTCCTCTAGAAAGCATCACCACAGATACACACAGCAGAACAAAACAAAATCTAAAATGCTAATTGAAAATATCAGATGTTTATGTTTTACAGGAGAACCCCTCAAGTTTGGATAAGCAAAAGAAAATCCTTTCTAGAAATAAAAGTGAATATATAGAAAGAAAAGTGAGGATGAGTGTAAAGAAGAGAAGTGAATCCCATACAGATTAATTCCCTTTTGTGTCACCCTTTTGACAAAAACAAAGTATTACTCCAAGTGAAGTATGGACAATATTAGCATAAACATAAGACATGTATATACACCAGAGAATTAAAATCAATTATGGGTCACCACAAAAATGGCAAAAATCAACAATGACACCAATTATAGTATGAGAACATAACAGAGCGCGCGCGCGCAGACACACAAGGGGGGGACCTTGGTGGGAGGATCAGAAGAATTGAGCTTATCAGAATCAACAGCTGCAACAGCAGTAGTGAAGGGACCTGAAGGTTTTGCTTCCTTGAAGGAGAAGGACAAGCCCAAAATATTGTCAGAAAAACAAGACTTGAGACCCATAGGCAACGATTCTGTGCGATTGAGAAGGTTCTCTCTTCTGCTGCTTCCTGGGAATGCAAGAGCAGAGCACTGAGCTTGGGTCTGAGACGACGCCATTGTAGATGATGAACCCAGAGTTAGAGTGGCCACGCCTAGCATTATTATCGCCCTCTCCGAATAAACCCTTCTTCTTGCTGAAGGTCTGATCTTTTTTTGGGCAAGTGGGTTGAGTTGTATCGAGAGAGATGAAAGAAGGAACGAAGACTATCCCCTCCAGGTATGGCAAATGGCACTTGGACAAGGGACACGATCAGAATTTCTTGGCACAATCTTATCCAGAGTTATCGTTTACTTGATTTTCACTTCCCATGCTTCTGATAATCTATGTGCTACTTATTGTCCAAAAGGCACCAATGTTTTCTGTTTTTTGGGAGTTGGGTGCTAATTCAGTTTTAGGGAAAATTCTGCCCAAGATTCTTTTTCCCCTTTAATATATGATATGACAATCTTATAAAAAAAAAATTGGAGAAAAAAATAAAAAAGAAATTTAATTTTTAAAAAATAAAATATATATATATATATATATGTTGGCAGCCTGCCAACCCGTCAGTGGTGGTTGCAGCCCACCAATAGGGGAGGGGTTGGCGGGCTGGCCCTCATTATCGGTACTACTTGATGTTAATTCTATCATTTTAATATTTTTATTTTAAATTTTTTATTTTTATTATTTTTTCATCATTTGATGGTAGCATAGTTAATTTGACATACCTTACCTATTTCTAATTCACAACACCTGTTTCAAATTGGAAAACTAAAAACTAAAAACAAAAGCTAGTTTCTGTTTTTAAAAATTTTGAAACTTAAAACTCAAAACTATTTCGAACGGGACCTAATTTATTAAAATTAGAAAATGGTCATTGATATTTTCAAAAGATAATCTACATATTCTTCATAACGTAAGATATGTTGAAAAATGTAAAATTTAAAATATATTTTATTTTTATATGTTAATTATAATTCAATCCCTAATTATTTATATTTATATTGTAAAAAGAACACTCTTAATAAACTATTTTTTACATTGACGTACAATTCCCTGTGAGATGTGACTTCTTTTTCATTTAAAAATTATTGTGTGTTTGGAAAGTCTGTTGGGAGAAATGAGTTTACAGATTTCGAGGTATTTTGTGGATTTCAAGATGGTTTTATGAATTTCGAGATGGCGTAACGAATTTCGAGATGGTTTTATCTCGACTTACGTGCACCATTTGGGAAACGGTGTTCCCAAACAAGCACATTAAGAGTGTTATTAAGTCTAAGTACGCTTTCCATAATTTTAAACTTGTATTATCTTTTTTTATGAAAGCGATAATACTTATCAAATCAACTAATAGCTTCTTGATACTTCATGTGACTCATTTGAAAGTAAGGAATGTCAAAGTTTTGAAAGTAAGAAATGTCAACAGATTAAATATTTTAATTCATGAATTGGAGAATAACCAAAAAAAAAAAAATCCACCACAAAATGTTGTGTATATAATTTTCTTCAAAATGTTGAACAAACTCAAAATTAACATACAGGACTTGGAATGTTGAGTATATATTGTGAACTGATTGGATTATTGTAAACTATCATATATTTATGACATGATTATATTGATTCGATTATTGTAGATTATCAAATATTCATATCTTTATCAAAAAAACTCATTGTCTTCTATCATTAGAATTTGTAGAGAATTTACTTGGAAAATATTACTAATTCAAATATATTTTTTTTAAAAAATTTATGTGGATTTTCCTACGAATTTATTACCTACGGATTTTTCAATGAATTTTACTCGTAGATTTCAAATCCGCAGGAAGATGAAGGATATGCTATTTGTGAAAAATATGCATCTTCGTGTGTTTGCTTCTAAAAATAAGGTTTGGGATTTTGAACATCAGCAGGTGTGTGATTTTATTTGGTTGTTTGTAGATGATAATATTTATAAACATATTGCTAGTGAGACAAATGCAGAAACTTTGTGGAAGAAGATGGAGTCCTTGTATGCCTCTAAGTCGGGGGAATAATAAATTGTATTTATGAAATAATCTGATGAATTTGAGATACAAGGATTCTATTTTTGATCATTTGAATGATTTTCAATGGCTTTTGGATTAGCTGCCATGGATAGGTATCAAGTTTGAAGATGAAATTTTGGGACTATGGCTTTTGAATACTCTACCGATAGTGACTCTCCTGTAACCCTGCTGGGATCATAGTGTATATGATTTTCTTTGGTCTGGACGACCCATAAGTTTTACCCTTGAATTGAGAGGTTTTCCCACGTTAATAATTCTATTGTTTCTTCTGTTATTTAATTTCTGCCATATATGTGGGCTGGAGCTTCACATCCAAACCTACTTTAATTTTCATTGAATGTCTTGTAAGCTTTCAGAATTTCATGTGTCTTCTGTAAGAAAAGATAATTTTTTTTTATTTAAAGAGTTGTCCTTGCATTGGTATTGAACTTGTATATGTAATCCAGGAGACGATGGTATCATTTGATGCCTAATCTTAATGAGTATGAATATGATTATTGGGTCTTTTGCTTTTTACCTTAGACTCCATGTGTGTTTGCAGCTTTATGGGCCCTTGTGTAAATTCCATATATTTTCATTCTCCCAACAGTTGATGATCATTACATCATTTGATGATGCTTGATTTGGTTGCTTGTACACAAATCTGAGAAAAGCAGGACTGATTCACAGAGTTGAACTTAACATGTAAAGCTGTCCTAATTATTTTTGTATGTCTTGTGATACTTTAGAATTGCATATGTGGCTTATTTGAGAAATGTAGGTCTTTTCAAGTAAATTAAGTATTTGAGTTTGTATAATTAATGCACTTTTATGAAGCTAATTGACATTTATATCATTTGATGCCTAATATAGTTATGGGTATCTGCTTTTGCTCATTTATTTATATCATTTAAAGTCTTCATGTCTTTGTTGCTTCTTTTATAACCGTATATACTTTGACAAATTTCCCATATATGCACACTTCGAAAGATTGTTGGTTAGTGCATCTTTTGATGCTTAATTTCATTGCCTATTTATGAGCATAGGAAAATTGAGGTTGATTTATAGGCTTGATCTTTTTTTTTTTGGTGATCTCCGGGCAGACATGGGCCTATGGCCCCCCACTGATTCCCTCTGGTATCTAACGCCTTTTTCTGAGTCCCTGGCCTTCTTTCAATTGATTCCTCCTGACAACCGATTAATCCGGAGCGGGGACGTCTTTTTGACTCACCCCTTTGAGGTGCTTTGCACCAAGGTTGGGTAATCCCCTTCCAACGAGCGCGTCTCTAGCTTCGAACTCGCATCCGCCTAGAAAAGTGTCAGTTGCCTTACCACTGCACCATAGCGCTTGTTGGTTATAGGCTTGATCTTGGCATGCAATAAAAGACGTTTAAATTATCCAAACTCTAATTTGGATCGTTGAACTTAATAAATCATTAATGAGATTGTGTGATACAATAAGGGCACGTTTGGTACCATGGAATTTGGAGGTATGGATATGGAAATGGAATTGATTTCCATATCCATGCATGTTTGGTTCCACCAAAACCATAGATTTACAATTCCATCTCAAAAGCTTGGATTTGTAAATCCATGGAGATAATTCCATCTCAGAAGCTCCCGACGACAACGCAGATGAATGATGCTTCGTTTTAAAAGTTAAAAAAAAAGATTTTTTAATTTAGAAGGGCCTTTAGATTTTTTCATCTAAAAATCATACCTCATTTTCATGACATACTAAACACACTTTTAAACCTCATTTCCATTTCCACATCCACATCCACATCCATTTCCATATCCATATCCATCGAAATGAATTCTGCGTACCAAACGAGGCATAAGGAATTTAAAAGTTGGATCAAATTACCTTGGTACCCCTTAGTTATTAAAAAAATCAAAAATAATATTATGCAATCAAAATGCATGTTCATTTTTTGCCACTGCACTTTTTTTAAACCCAATCTTCTTCCGTTAATACCAAGTCCAATCAAACGCAATACTGAGGCCTAAAATATGCTTCCTCTCGAAGTAGTGTCAAGAAGTGGTTTTTTTTTTATTGATGGCATCCATGAGTGGATTAAAGCTATTACAGTTTTACAAACAAGTCTTCTTCCTTGAGTCACTACGTGTTGTTTGTTTAATCTTGAGCTTGTGTTCCCAAGTCTTTGTTTCTATCTTGAATTTTTATTTATGAGTATCCACTCCATTGAAGACGAAGAATAGGATTTTGACAAGAAAATGAGCAAAACATAGAGATTGGAAAAAAACCTTCATTCGTATATTATGCGGGATGAGGGCGTCATTTTTTTTAAAAAATAAAAAATAATATTATTATTTATTTTTAATACCTAAATGGTATTGAAGTAATTTGAGCCAATTTTAAAATTTCTTATTGTATGAGATAATTTGATTAATAATTTGTTAAATTCAGTAGCAAACCAGACATGGGCCTATGGCCCCCCCACTGATTCCCTCTGGTATCTAACGCTTTTTCCTGAGTCCCTGACCTTCTTTCAACTGATTCCTCTTGGCAACCGACTAATTCGGAGTGGGGACGTCTTTTTGGCTCACCCCTTTGAGGTGTTTTGCACCAAGGGTGGGTAATCCCCTCCCAACGAGCGCGTCTCTAAGTTTGAACTCGCATCCGCCTGGGAAAGTGTCAGTTGCCTTCCCACTGCACCACAACGCTTGTTGGTTATAGTGCTTGTTTGGGAACTCCGTTAAGAAAATGGATTTTGCAGATTTTGAGGCATTTTGGGAATTTCGAGATGGTTTTACGGATTTCAAGATGGTTTTTATGAATTTCGAGATGGTTTTTACAGATTTCGAGATGGTTTTGTCTCGGCTTACTGCACCGTTTGGGAAAATGGCTTCCCAAACAGGCACATAGACTTGATCTTGGCATGCCATAAAAGACGTTTAAATTATCCAAATTCTAATTTGGATCGTTGAACTTAATAAATCATTAATGATATTGTTTGATACAATAAAGAATTTAAAAGTTGGATCAAATTACCTTCATACCCCTTAGTTATTAAAAAAATCAAAAATAATATTATGCAATCAAAATGCATGTTCATTTTTCTGCCAAAAATATGCTTCCTCTCGAAGTAGTGTCAAGAAGTGGTTTTTTTTGTAGGAAAAAAAAAAAGAAGTGGTTTTTTTTTTATTGATGGCATCCATGAGTAGATTAAGGGTTTGTTTGGCAACCACTTTTGAAACCTAGGTTTGGTTTCAAAACTTAGGTTTTACCTCAAAACCGAGGTTTTGTCCAAGCAAAATTTTTTTTCCCAAAAGCTATTTTGGTTACAAAACCTCAATTTGAAACCTAGGTTTCCTCTTTCTTAATTTTTCCTCTTTCCTACTCTTTCTCTCTTTCCTCTTTCCTACCCACTTTTTTTGCCTCGGAATCCGTAAAAGCTAATAACTTCCCAAACATAAATCACTTTTCAAAACTTAAGTTTTGCCTCGGAATCTATAAAAGCTATTTTCCATCTATTTTTCAAAACCTAAGTTTTCCCTTGAAATCTGTAAAAGCTATTTTCAACCTTACATCCAAACAAGCTCTAAAGCTATTACAGTTTTACAAACAAGTCTTCTTCCTTGCGTCACTACGTGTTGTTTGTTTAATCTTGAGCTTGTGTTCCCAAGTCTTTGTTTCTATCTTGAATTTTTATTTATGAGTATCCACTCCATTGAAGACGAAGAATAGGATTTTGATAAGAAAATGAGCAAAACATAGAGATTGAAAAAAACCTTCATTCGTATATTATGCGGGATGAGGGCGTCATTTTTTTAAAAAAATAAAAAATAATATTATTATTTATTTTTAATACCTAAATGGTATTGTAGTAATTTGAGCCAATTTTAAAATTTCTTATTGTATGAGACAATTTAATTAATAATTTGTTAAATTCAGTAGCAAACCAGAATTTGAGTAATTTAGACATCTTTTCAAATATATGTTAATATGTTTAGTTTTATTTTATAGGCAAATGAAGTGATTCTTTTTCTATTTTTATCTCTTTTTTATATGAAAAAGCAAGATCAAATATTTCTTTCAAGGTTAAACAATACCCAATACATTTAAACAATACCCGGCTAGAGGCGGGTTGGAACCCTAAACCCACAATGCCAACTCGAACCGCCTAGCCACTGGTTGGGCTTCTTTGGCGGGACCGAAATGAACACATCCATTCCATACAAGTTTTGAAGCAGTGTTAAATAGGGTTCTGGCTTGAGCGTCTGCAATCTTAGGATGCATGCTACAGGTATGTATTAAGCTTCATGGGGTTAAGAGTAACTCACAACAACACCAAACACATGCTTTTTCTACTGAAGAGACGAAGGAGAGGTACTTGGTGGTTGAGCTCAACGGTGCATTCTTGCACTATTATGGCAAAGTTGAATGCAGTGGGGACTACTTGAAAGAAGAAATATGGTAACCTCGCTGTTGAATTATTTGTTGGGATGGCTGATATGGCTCACAAGAGCTTGAGAAATGAAACCTGTTCATTTGATTCTAACTGAGGTTCTAGTAACTCATGAGGATTATTGGGAAGTGATGTATGAAACCGAAAGCATGATCCAACGTTTTTAGCAAGTGGAAATCCAACATATTAGTATTTACGACTTGTTTTTAAGAACTGTTTTTCCAAAGTTTCCATATCTTTTTAGGCCTTTGGGGGTGTTTAAGAATCCGTTGGAAGGAAGGAGTTTACAGATTCCGAAAATGTATTTACAGATGAATCTAAAAGGAATTTACGAATTTCAAGATGATTTTATTTTGACTTGCTTACATCATTAAAAAGAGGTTCTTCCCGGAACATGCACGTTATTTTCAATGGCCTTCGATGAGATCTTCCCTTAAAAATAAACAAACAAATTAGGTAGTTTTCTCGCGACTTCGCGCTTCGCTGGAGTTTTTTAATCGGGATCCTACGTAGTCACTTTTGCTTTGTTCGTTTGTAATTTCCCTTTGGTTTTCAAAAAACGATTATATACAAACTACCTATATAAAATGAAGACTGAAGGCCTCCACGAATTTCTTTTCTCCGGGTCGCCTTAAAAAATTGTAAAAATTACAAAATAAAGCTTCAAGGAGTAATGCAAATGGAAAGTCATCTATTTTTGTTGCCATCTCTTGTTCAACGTAGATTCTTCTTGTTTCTTCTTCATCCGTCCAGTCCTGCATCTGCGATCGATCTCCTCTTCGACGTTTAGGGTATTTTTGCACTCAACCCCTCCCCTCCACACACACACACACACACACACACACACACACACACACAGAGATATTAATGGTTTTTGCAAATATACGCAGATGGCTGCGCAGTATTATAGTTTTGGTGGTCACAAGATTTCCGAGAGTATAGTGTTCTACAACACCCAGCTTGCATATGCCTTTGTCAACATGTGTCCTGTTCTTCCGGGTATGGTGTTTTAATTTTACTTTAATTATTCAAAGACATTTCATCTGAAATATTTTCCTTCTTATCTTTATTGATTTAATTTTCAATTTTTTTATTGAATTATCTTTTTTCCTTTTGTAGGTCATATCCTTTCTTTTTAATATGGGTTCTGTTATGAATCCCACATTGGATGTCTTTACTTGAAAGAAGCGTTTTACAAGCCATTGTCTTTCCCAATTCCAGCAGCTAGCTTTTGGGATGTGATTCTTCCAAAGGCTCATGCTTATTACATTGTAATTGATACAAAGCATGGTTGGGATAATTGTCATTCTAACAGCTAGCATGGTTGGATTTCAAGTTGTGGCTTTTGTTTTGTTTGTAAATAAAAAATAAGCCAAGCATCGTTATGTTTTCTTTTATGCTTAGTCAGTGTAAACTTTCAACACAGTTTGATCTTGAATTTGGCTGACTTAACATGAATCAATCACATGTTCTTGTGTGTCCAAAGCGTGAAGTGAAGCGAGTTGCTGATCTCACTGCTGATGAAACTTGTGATTTATGGCTCACAGCACAGAAAATAGGTAGGCAGCTGGAAAGCAATGGCAACGCATCATCACTTACATTGTATATCCAAGTAAGTTGAAGAGGTGGAATCTGCTTATATA
>JANTPZ010090033.1:0-40669 GCA_025593235.1 Vachellia pachyceras
GTTTATTTCCTCATCTTCGAACAAAAGGTCATCTTTTTCCATGGGAAAACAACCATTGGCCAGCCCATTATACCCCATCAACGATTGCTTATATGATGGTGGGGGCCTTTTTGCTTGTTGTAAATCCTTAATGGACTCATCTACTCCATTCACCTCCTGCTCCTTGTCTTCCATTCTGTCATCCATTATCTCTTGTGGAACCTCTGTAAGCTTCTTCTTTTTGTTCCTACCGTCTTCTTCGGTTTCCGGTGGCCCGTCCGGCGGAGTTTTGCGTTGACCTGTGTCTTCCATTCACGCAAGAAAAACAGGCACAGAACCCAAGAGAGAGCAAACCCAAGAGAGTTATGCTATCCTAACTTTTCTCAGATTTGGGAATTTAGGACAGTCCTTTATTCTCCTGTCTTTTCATTTTTTGGCCCTTTTGTTTGGGTTGGCTGTGTAAGGTTGCAGTTGATTCTGTATATTTAATTGTCTTACATCTATAACATCGTCAGCAATATAAAATAGAATACAGCAAATAATTAATTAAATATTTAGGGGAGTAATAAAGGGCGAAGATTTTGGTAAATCAAGAATTAAATAAAAATTAAAAGAAGAAAAGAAAGAAAGAATGCACAAAAGGAGGCTAATGGGCAAAAGCAACACAATATATATATATATATATAAATATGTATGAGAGATGCACGGACTCCAAAAGCAAGAGAATCACGGGGTGTTGGGCAAAAAAAAAAAACAGAGAATCACGGAGTGGAGAAAGGCAATCCGTGAAAGAACACACAAGCACGCACAAGAGACGCTGAGCACGTTCAAGGAGCCAAGGCGAAACGTACACGCTGAGGTTGCTGGAGGTCCATAAGGATGGGATCAGTATTAATCAGAGAGGCGCACCCAGAGTTCACCTAGTCATTAGCGTCATCTCTCACTCTGTTACTTTCTTCTTTATACTTTTCTTGAGTTTTATTCTGGCTTTAATTAAAGCCAAGTATGGTTAACTTTTTTTAGATTTAAAGTAGTTATCAACTGATTTAAGGATTTGATCATGTTTGAACCATCTATTTATATTTAATATTAATTGTGTTTATTCAGTTTAAATCATATTGTCTGTTTACATAGGCGGATCTGCATTCATTTCACTGGATGCAGCCGCACCCCCTGACTTATAAAAAAAATTATGTATATATTAGTACTATATGATTTATTTTGCATTCACTCATTTATTAATTTTGAACCCGCTGAATTTTTTGCTCAAATTTTTCTCAAAAGATATTAAAAATAAGTCTCACTTATCTTCTCAAAAAATAGTTTGTACCCCCTGAACCATGGTCTTGAGTCTGCCACTGTCTGTTTAGTCTCCTATCAACATTAAGTATGAATGTAGGGAATTTAGATTAACCTCAGAAGGGGATCTTAATTGGACCTTTATTAAATTGAGTAATGTGATATTAGAATTTATTCTAATTTGCCTTTAGGATAGGAATATACTTACGGAACTCATATAATCATATTAAAATGAGATCGTTCGAGTTAATGCATTTTGAATAACCATTTAAGAATAATAGTTTTATTTGAGAGAGGGCTGTAGATGATCGGAAAACACTGCATTTATTCATACTTTAAATTAACCAGTTAAATTTAAATATATTTATGTGGGTAATTATATGCTCTAAAACTTAAAGAATGAATTAGCCACTCTAGGTGGTTTGTGTCAATTATTATTTTCTAGTGCTTTAGGATTTAGTATCAACCAGATAACCTGTTCACACCTTAGGCTATGTTTGGTTTGATGGAGGGGAAAGGGAGAGGATGGATAGGAGGGAAGGGTAAGGGATGGAAGGGTATAAGGTTACCTTGTTTGATTTGGTTAGAGGGGATGGAAGGGGGAGTATTTTTAATGATATTTTGTTTGGTTCAGGAGGGGAATGGAGGGAAATTAATAACCAATTTACCATGTTACACCTGTATATTGATTTATATTTATTTACTTAAACAATTTATTTAAATTAGCTTTCATTCATGAAAATTAATCCCTCATTCTATTTAATTAATTAAAACAATTAATATCATTTCTCTCTTCCCTTCATGTTTACACGAGAACTTGTGGTATTATTTCAGAGGAAGAAATTGTCATAAAGCTTGTTGGTATTATTTTGCTGTTGTTACTTTTGCAAAAGAAAAGGGTATCATGTTGTTGCAAAAAAAAAAAATAATTATGCTGTTGCAAGAGTTGGCAGTTTGGGCAAGAGAATCGAAGGTAGTGCGAAGATGAGAAAGACGACAGCTCAGAAGGAGAGGAGGTTATGGGTGGAATAACAAAATTATGGCAAGGGTATTTTGGTCCAACATTTTCAACTCCCTCCAAATCCCCCCAAATTGGAGGGAACAAAAAGAGAGGGAGAGAAGGGGAGAGAGAAGATCATTTTTATCCCCCTCTAAAAAGCTCAAACCAAACATGGGGAGGGTCTCATTAAACTTCCCTTCCCCTCCCCTTCCCTCCAACCAAACATACCCTTAGGAGAGCTGCAGCCAGACTTTCAGCATTTGGACCATCCGAATTTGTTGTTGGTTCATCAAGCCCATGAATTCCGCAATTGAGGCAAAACGTGTCCGCCAAAGCCAACCTGGAACCTCGAAATTTAGCCAAATACAATAATTCCAGAAACTCACACTTTCATCTCAATAAATAAGGAAGATCCTAGACGAAGTAATATTAGATTCAGCATCAATTTTACCTTCTGCCCAGCACTACATCTTCCTCTCATTTCTAACTTTGCATTGCATGAGATGCTATCAAAAGGTTTAAAGATTTCAAACCTTGTAACCATAGGAACGGGTACCAGCACCTTTAGAGTCTGAATAAATACTAATGTAATCAATATTATCTTGTCCTCTATAAGTTTGCTGCCACAATTCCCTGATTATTTTGTTGATTTCTTCCATTTTCATAGTGTGAAAGCGCATCAATGCCCTGAATATAATACACAACTAAGGGAATGGCGTTATTTTCCCAAAAAAATAAAATAAATGGAAAGGAAAGGAAGCTGAGGCACCCACAGATGGGAGTTGATTATTCAAGCTCAAATAAAATAAAATAAAAGGACGATCTTTTTATATATGAAATTTTAATCTCCTACTTACATTTTACCCCATTAAATTAAATGCATGTACATTTAATTTTCACGCACTCCACTCGTTATCTCTCACTCAATAATGGTTTCAGGCGTAAATTTGTTCTTGTAGCTTTCATTTATGAGCAATGTTGCTTCTGAAATTTTAAAATAGGGTAACATTGATGGTTAAAAAAATTGATGTTGATTTAATTTTTTACAATGTAGAACAGAATTAATATTTTTTTGACCTGAAATAGGATTAAGATTTGAATTCTTATTAAACGACATATCCACATTTAATGTCCAATGATTGCCTCCAACAAGATGACAGCATTTTTTTTACCTGTGTAATTAACAAGGTACAGGAAACCGGACCGGTGACTGAACCGGACATGATAGTGGGTTAAGGGTCAGTGGGTCAGACCGAAGTCAAACCGGAGATTAAACCGGTTAGGAATAAAAATTTAAATATATACTTTATAATAATATTTATTTTACAATAAAACTAAAATTAATAATATACTTATAACTTATATATTATTTAACATTCTTTACAATTTTAAAATATTCATCTTGCAAAATAGAGGGTATATATATATTCATATCTCACACACAATATATATAATTCTTTTTCATTTATATTTTATTTCCCTTTCCTTCGCTTACCTTCATTCCCACGTGATGCTTTCTACTTTTTCTCCCCTCAATAATCAAATCATGGCTCACACCATACTCAACCCATCAAATCACATTACTACAAGTCTGCAGCCACTCTCTACACGCTTGCAGACCATCAAATTCCAAGTTTCCCTTCTTCTCTCTTCCTTCAACCCCAAGGCCTTCGGTGTTGAACCACTGTAGCTGATGCGAATCCTTCTCCTTCTATTCCTAATAGCCTGACTCCATTGCATTACTGCCAAAGCTTTCAAGAAGCTCTCCAATCCACCCTCCCCAAAGTCCCCTTCAAGTTTCTCACTTCTCAAAGCTAGCTTACGACCATCAAAGTAACCTGCGATGGTGAGTAGGGATGGACCTGCAACTGCATCCTTTGACGGCGAGTGGGGAGACCTAAGACCAGTGGACGCAAGGACTGGAGAATGAGCGGAGGTGAGGAGAACCTCATTGCAATGCGTCGTCTGCTAACGTCTCTCTTCTGCTGTTTTTTTTTTCAAGCAACTCGGTCGACCCCCCAACTCGGCGGGTCGACCGAGTTACCATCAGGTTATGGCGAGTTGGTCCGAGTTGGACTGAGTCACCATAACCCGGGTTCAACCCTTGACCGAACCGGCTTGTCGGCTGAGTCGTCGGTTTTCGGCTTGACTCGATCGGTCCGGTCCGAGTTCATGAAGCATGGTAATTAATCATCAACAAAACGGAGAGTGATTTTTTTTTTTACATAAACGGACAGATATTAACAATTTGAAGTTGTGTTAACTTTGATTTTATTAACTCTGTTTTCATTTATTTATTAAAAGAAAATGGCAACAAAATGATTTATTTTACTTTTATAGTTATTTTACAAGTTGGGCTGAGTTGAAATTGCCTGGCCCTGAACCCATGGTGGGCTAATTTATAAGGGTATGTTTGGGATGGTGTTATGAAAGTAAATCCATATTAATCGAGATAAAATTTATCATACATACATAAATACTAAATGTTGGAATCATAACTTCCATTATTGTAACAAAATGACAAAACAACCTCTTTCTCACTTTTGATGAGAGTCCCTTCCTCTCAACACTTGTCATTTCGAAAGAAAGCCCGTAATGGAATCTCAATTTTCAAAACTCTTGAGGTTTATGCTAAATTTAGCAACCTCAAGGAGACGCCGAGCGGCCACGGCAAGAAGTGAAAAAGCTTGAACAACCATGCTCAATAACCATCCCTTCTTATTACCAGCTTACCCTTTGTTCTCCTCATCAACTTTGGCAACTTTGAACTTTTTGACAATGAAGAGATAAAAAAGGCAACAAGAAGCCAAAGAGTTTGAACAGCCATGAGACGTAGCATGACCCTGAGAGGAAGCCAAAGAGTTTGAACTACCATGGGACGCAACGTGACTTCGAGGGGAAACCAAAAAGCTTGAATAACCATGCCCAATAACACCCCTTCTTATTATCAGCCTGCCCTTCGTTCTCCTCATCACTCCCCTCTGACTCGCTGCTTGCATTGGACATATTTCCCTTTTCATCGTTCGGCACATCAGCTTCTGCCTTGAGCTCTTCTTCTCGGGCAGTCTCCACGCTCGCCGCCGCAGGCTTAACCTTTGGAAGGTGAAGAGCAGACGATTAGAAATTTCAGTTATATCAAATACCTTATTGAGATATTATATACTGCATCCAAGCACCAATCAAAAGGCACCCTGACATCTATCTCTATTTTTCGGAGTGACAATGGAGATTATATTCCTAAAAAAAAGGTTATGTGCAACATGGAAACCCAAGAAGGTACAATGTAGAAACAATAAGATTTGCTATATCAGCCTGCACATCGACCGAGGGAATGAAGTTTGGTAGTGTGATCAATGTCATGATAACCTACTCCCCGCGCATCGCGCAAAGGAGTAGTACATGCTAGTTCATACCTACACACACATATTCACATACACACACCCACTAGTTCACCGAGAGAGGGAGAGCGTGAGAGAAAACAAGAGAAAGAGAGTGCGTGAGAGAGAGGGGAGAGTTCAAGGAGGTGTCTTTCAATCCCAATGTTTTACTTCTAGGATTATTTAAGTAAGTAAAATTATTTATTTTCAGTAAACTTTATTTTTAAAAATTGTTCTAAATATTTTTATCTTTCTAACAGTAGTAATATTATGTTGGTTGGAGAATATTTTTTTAAATTTAAAATTTTACCAATTGGAATTTTATTTGTAGGAAATATCCTATATTAGTAACGTGATTTTTATTATTAATTTCTATATGAGTATAATTATTTATTGATATCTAAATTATTTTAAAAATTATTTATCTATTTTTGTTGTTGTATAAAGTTTCTAATATATAGGATATTTGACCAATAAAAGTTGAGATAAATATTTTATTTAAAATTTTGGAGGTAATAGTAAATCCTTAATAGCTTAAATATTTTTATTTGGGGTTGATTGGAGATAATAATAATTTCATTTGAGTTAAATTTTTTATATGAGGATTTTTGATATAATGAGATATCTAAGAAATTTTTTAAGGATTTTGTTTTATGAATATTTTGAGTTCTAGAAAAAAATATAATTTTATTTTTAAAAATATATATGTATTCATATATATTTAGCAATGACATGTGGTATTGGAAATTCTAGAAGGGTTAAAATCCCTAAATTGTTATTGTTACCACATGAATCAGTTATTAAATTAAAATGTGGTGATGTTGAATTGTGTAGACTAATTGTGGATATTGTTGGTTTTTGAGCATGGGGATTACCGTTGTGATAGTGTGATCATTGCTTAGCGAGAGGTCACCACTTTCCATTTATCCTAGATATTGATGTTTGACTTTTGGGTTAATTTGATATTATGCTATGATGAAATGATATATGGATTTTCTATTAGAAAAAGGTTCAATGGAATTAGTGATTTTTGGAAAAAAAAATAATTATATACATGAAAAGAGATTGGTGGGTGGCTATGATTGCATCCACGAAAGAAAGACTATTAGGTGGCTACGACTGCACCGAAACGGACCATATCTAATACATGAGATGCTGGTGGGTGACTACAGCTGCATCCACATGAGCAAAATCGTGAGGTGGCTATGGCTGTACCGAAACGGATGGATCTGGATAAGGAAGCATTGGTGGGTGGCTACGGTTGCATCCACAGGAGCAATACCGTTAGATGGCTACGACTGCACCGAAATGGATCATATCTGATTACTGAGATATTGGTGGAAGGCTACAGCTGCATCCACGTGAGTACGACAGTTAGGTGGCTACGGCTGCACCGAAACGGATAATATTTTAGTAATGAAGTGATGGTTTGTTACATAAGAGATTTAAATGACTTATTCATAACATTATCTGCATCTCTATGTTATTTCTGTCCCACTTGACATTTCATTAGCATAAATCGGTATGTATGATGAGTTGAAATTTGGTTACGGAGACCATTGTTCGGTTCTGGTACATCAGAGAGAACTACAGGGGCTTAGATATCTCGACATATATCTGTAAAGCCTCCTTAGTATTTATGTGCTGATTGAAGTATATTACCATCTATAAGGTTCATTTTGTTAACTCTGATTTTCATTGATTTATGCATGTTGTTGAGGCTCGACATCTTTGTTTATTTAATGATTTTATAATGCATTCGCGAATTTCTGTTTAAAAATATCATTTTATCATTTTAATATAAACGAGAACTCTTCGTAACCCTGATGAATTTACTAATTGACTTATTTGTTATAACTCTATGTTGATTAATATATATTAAAAGAGTTATTATTTGATATTTCAAAGAGGTGGTTATAGTAACATTGATGGTTAAAAAAATTGATGTTAATAGTTAGTAGTTTTAACAGTTCTCTTTTTTTTTTTGCCGAGTTTAACAGTTCTCACATACTAATAAATTGCAGTTGAGTCATTAAATATATCTTAGATTAAAAATTTTTTCAGGTTTACCCTTATTAAAATTTTCTCTTTCCGCTTACATTTACAATTTATTCTCACATTCTTTGCATTCCCAATGAGAGTTACAACGGAGTAAAATTGAAGGAAGTCATTAATAAATCGGCTTCCCCTTTTTACCATGCCCATTATTGGCTAGTCTCATTTTATTGATTAAACACATTCAATTTTCTTCTCTCTTTTGCTGTGGCGCGGTACATGCACGTAATCCCAAATGACTCTTACGTAAACATCTCAAATTTTAGAATCTTTTTTGTTATTTTTTAACTTTCATGTGATTCAAATGCGATGTTCCCCTTTTTCTCTTGTGCACGGGAGCCACATGTGCTTCGACCTGCTTTTGCTTATTTTCCTACGGAATGGATTAATTACTTTTTGTTTTTTTCCGCCATTACAAGGGAGGAAATCCTCAAAGCAACCTAACCAGCATCAGCAAGGGTAGGGTACTCAGATTTGGGTTTGTTGGGGAACTCCGTTCCCAAAATAGTATACTCAAATCGAGATAAAATTATCTTGAAATCTATAAAAATCATTTTAAAATCCATAAAAACTATCTTGAAATCCGTAAAACCATCTAGAAATCCGTAAACTCCTCTCTTCCAACGGACTCTCCAAACAAGTTAACAGAGACAAATTGTGTGTTTAGGAATCCGTTGAAAGGAAGAAGTTTACGAATTCTAAGATGATTTTACTGATTTTGAGATATTTTTACGGATTTTGAGATGCCTTTTATCTTGGTTTGTGAAAAGACCATTTCTATACCATAATGATTTAATCAACATAATTAAATAACAATAGAATTATGCGGAAGCGATTGCATTAAATAAGGCACCTCGGATCCTTAACACACGTACGATCCATCCACAAATCATCTTATAAAATCCGATTCACTTTGCCCAAATAACGAACCCATAACACAGTGTCCACAAGTTCTCATTGCCAGCCATCCCAAGAATCAATGCATCATGATATATAATAATGGGCCCTATATGGCAATATAAAATTCAATACAATACCAATACCAAAAAGAGCCTAAAAGCTTAATAACTATGCCTCTGGCTGCTTCCTTTGGCCTCTATCAGGATTAGAGGTATCGCCTGAAAAAAAAATTGTAATAACGGGATGAGACATGACGTCTCAGCAACCGAAATCAATTTCTAACATATGCAGGATAGGAATCCAAGTCAGACAAGCAGGTTTGACAGTATAATAATAATTCAATAACATAATATCTATCAAAAGCAATTAACCCCCAATCCACCTGCTCCGCCTTATAACTTCTGGACATGGCACAGCCTATCAGTGCTAGTATACCTGTCCAACGGCTAGCTAGTCACTTCAAGAACATTGTCCCCTCCCATACCACCTGCTAACAGGCCAAGGTAAGGAGGTGTTCACCCACACCAACTTAGCTTAAATCCGGGCCAAGGATCAGCAAAAGTTGAGGGGCACAATAATTCACCACTCTTTGTTCGTCCCGTAAGTAGCCCCACAATATAACACACGTAAATATAATTGCACATCCATCATTCATACAGTCCCGATGTCATATTCATATCAATCATCACAAATGTCACATCATCTTCATGTATAACAAAGCACTCATACAGTTCAAAAGTACAATGCTTCACTGAATAAATGTCATATATAAAAATATGTAATATTCTCCAAATAACAATTTGATTTTTCTATAAAGAAAGTAAGGATTAGAAAACACTTTACAGTCCACAACAAGCATATAAAAAAATTAATCCTGGTTACCTTAATTTCAAGCTAAATCCCACTAGCCATTGAGAATAAAGCAACCAAATACAGCTCAATCACCAATTAATCTGCACAGTAATATAAATACAAATTTAATACACAATTTATATAAATCATTTTCCATTATAAAATTATTTAAAATATATTATAGTGAAAATTAATTATAAAATCCTAAGATGGCAATATAATAAATTTCAGCTGATTAAAATATAAATAACAATACTAATATACCAATTAAATTGTTCACACAAAATTTTTATTATTATTATTATTATTTTGAAATACCTCACAATTGATTAAGGAGCTTCCCATAAAAATTATTTATAAAATCTTGTAATAAATATAACAACTCTAAGCACTTAAATATATCCAAAAATCATTCTCTACATTTTTCTATTTATCTTCATTTAATTAAAATATCCTATGTATCGAAAAATATATCTCTTCTTTTCTTTTTTCTTTTTTTTAAACACAACTAAATTTCTAAAATACTTAATTTATCAAATAAATAGACATATAACCTTATAGAACATAGTTATAAAATTGAATATACAATTTTTATAGCCTTCTGCAAATAAAATTCAAACTAGATAAAAATCTAAATTCTAAACTATTTTCTAATATACATAATATTGCTACCATCAGAAAGAGAAAAATATTTAGAACAACTTTCATAAATAGAGTTTAATGAAAATAAGACATTTTACTTACCTAAATAATCGCACAAATAGAACCTTGAGACTGAAAAACAACTCCCACTCTCCTCTCTCTCTAGAACTCTCTCGGTCTCACCCTCACGCCTCTGCCCTTTGAAACGCTGAATGGATGGGGGTATTTATAGTAGCCCACACCCATAAGCACCGAAGCTCTCCCTCTTTTTTTTTTACTTGTATATTTTTTTTTAAGTCTGATGGTGATTGCCCATCACCATCAGACTTCTGCCACACGTTATATGTATAACGTGTGGTTTTCCCCAAACTTTTTCACCTCTGCCACATGGCAACAGGTTTTATATATTCTATTTTTTTTCTTTTATTATTTTTTTAGAACGTTACAGCTTGTGTATCTGTTGGGAAAACAGGATCCCTAAACATACACTTTGTGGAGTTTAATGTCCGATGATCTTTTAAATGGAATGGATTAATTTCTTAAAAAGTGTATAAGGAGTACCGCTACGAGGAATGAATTAATTTCTGACAATGTAGAAGAGAATTAATATTTAAATTCTTATTAATAAATATGCCTTCGTTTAATGTTCGATAATACTTTTAAATGGAATTGATGAATTTTGGACACTATAGCTTGGATTTTTTTATGTCAAATGTCATGTCCTTCTCATTAATTTGATGCGACAATTTCAATCACCAACTTAACGCTAAAATTAACTACGTGGAGTTTAATGTCAAAAATTAAAACATCAAGGAGATTAGATTTAAACTTTAAAATAAAGAAATTACGTGCAGCTAATCTAAAGTTGGCAGGGTTTTATAGATTTTACTCCATATATAAAAGTTACACAAAATGAGAATTTTCACATTGTAAATATAAAAGTTTGGATTTTAAATTTTAAAATTTTAGGTTTAAGCAAGATTTTATTCGACCTTGTAATAATTTTATGAATCTTTAAAACCTTTTTGTTCATTAATTCTTTTATTTACGACTTAACTGTAAATTTTCTTTAACATAAAGAAGTTAAATGTCGCTAACCTAAAGTTGGGGAGGATTTATGGGTTTTACTCCATATAAAAAAAGTTATACAAAATGAGAATCTTCACATTGTAAATATAAAAGTTTGGATTTTAAATTTTAAAAATTCATTTTAAGCAAGATTTTATTTTTTATTAATTGTCATGCAAAATCCTTAATTATCATTTTTGCTTTTTTTATGAGATTTAATTAAAATGATTGATTAAGACCCCTCTATGATTACTTACACCCTTGTTTATTGTTTTTATTAGGACATTGTGTAATTAATGATCAACAAAATGAAGAGTGATTTTTTACTTAAACGGACAGATATTAATGGTTTGAAATTGTGTGATTAAATGCATGATGTAAAATTTACATAGAGCTTTCATATAAAATTATTTCTTTTCTTGCTTTTATTCAATTAGCTACAAACACAAAGTTACTGATGAATGGAGTGTGTTAATTGTAACATCTTAACAAAAAAAATAAATAGAGGTTGCGTATGTGTAAACGGAGAAGGAAGGATAGATTGACTGAAGTAAAAGGGAAAAAAAAAATAAAAAGAGAGAGTGGCAGGGGTGAGAGAGAGGTTGAGTGAAGAAGAAGTAAAAATAAAAAAAATGGAAGAATGGCGCCGCATGCAATGGATGGGGTATTCATACCCATTTCATTTGTTGCATCCGAGAAAGGGAGAAACAAAAGAAGAGAGAAGCGTGAGGAGATAGAGAGAGTGAGAGAGTCTTAAGGAGGTGTTTTTAGTCTCAAGATTCTACTTGTGAGATTATTTAAGTAAGTAAAACGATTTATTTCAATAAACTTCCTTTATGTAAGTTGTTTTAAATATTTTTCTCTTTCTCATGTAATAATTATGTTGATTAGAAAATATTTTCAAATTTAGATATTTTTTTCAGTTGGAACTTTATTAGAATGAGATCTTATATTAGTAAAGTAATTTTTATTATTAATTGATGTTAGAGTATAACTACTAATCGATATCTAAATTATTTTAAATATTATTTATCTATTTTGTTGTTTTATACGATTTCTAATATACAGGATATTTAACTAATTAAATTTAGTTAAATATTTTATTTGAGGTTGTTGGAGATAATAATAATTTTATTTATGAGTTAAATATTTTATTTGAGGGTTTAAAATTTTAAAGTTGGAATTTTTAGTATGAAATTATTTTTAATATTGAGATATTAATAGCTTTAAAATATATTAAGGTATATGAGGATTTTTGATCAAATGAGATATTTGAGAAATTTTTAAGGATTTTATTTTATAAGTATTTTGAGTTCTAGAATGAATATAATTTTGCGGGAACACATCACACGTGTGCGCACATATTTAGTGGTAGCCTATTGTGGTATTAGAAATTTTAGAGTGATTTAAATCTTTAAGTTGTTATTTAGTCGAATGACTTATTTATGATATTATGTGTATCTCTATTTTATTCCCGTTCCACTTAATACCTCACTGGCACACATCGGTATGTACGATGAGTTGGAATTTGGTTACAGAGATCGTTGTCTCATCCCGTTACTGTTAATATTTTTTAGGAAATAATTCCATTGCTAGTACATCGGGGGAGAATTACAGAGGCTTAGATATCTCTGTAAAGCCCCCTTTATTATTTTATATGCTGATTGAAGTATATTACCATCTATAGAGTTTATTTTGCGAACTATAATTTAATTGGTTATTTTCTGATGTCAAGACTTGGTGCCTTTTATACTTGATGATTCTATGTTATGTATTCGTAAATTACTCATCAAAGATATAATGTTATCATTGTGGTAGAATTGAGAATTCTTCATAATCATGGTAGATTTTCTAACTAATTCATTGTATATTAATCTATCTTGATAAATTCTCATTAAAAGAGTTATTATTTGAGATTTAGAAAGAGGATGTTCCATTAATAGCAAAAAAAGATGCATGTAAACGAGGAGAAATATTTACATACTCTAATTGTGTACGGTTAAACGATCAAATTGACTATATTACCCCAACAACAACCTGTTTTGCCACCAACTCGTATGATATGAAGAAGAAATGTTAAGTTCCGCAAAGGCATTAATTCATCATATCTCCTTCTCACCTCATGCACGATGTAAAACCAATCTCGTAACTTACATTTATGGAAACTATTTCAATATATTCTTAATTCTAACCATGCATTAAAATATATACTACAGGTTTTTAAAAGTAGACTGATTTTTTTTAAATTAATAAAATTAAATGTATTACTTTAAAATATTTATATTTATCACCTTTTTTTAAATTAATTCTTTAAATTAATTACGGGTTTAATGTTAGAGGCCTTAACCAGACTTGTTTGTAAATAAGGTTAGCTTAAGCATATTAAAAAGTTATAATATGTAAACATGTCAGGCTTTTTTTTAATTGACATATAAACCTGTAAATAGGTATATTTACACATTAAAAATAAAATTATATTTATTATATACATAAATTTATGTTATGTATAATGTTTATTTCTTCATTTTTATCTTTTTCTTTATATTACTTAGATAATTTAGGTTAGTTTATATGTTTTTGACCTTTTTTTAACCTATTTAAATTTGACATATTTACGGCCTATTAGCCTATTTTTTTGAATTGCAAGCCTTTTTACAGACCTCTGACCAAGCTAGACTTTGTACAGGTTAGGTTAAGGCATGTAACAGTCTAACAGACCACATTTAAGGCATACAAATAAGTACTTTTAGGTAATATATTTAAATTTTTAATTTGGGTAAAATCAAAAGGCATCAAGGTTAAGCTTTTACAGGTTCATGATTAAGACGAACAAATTGTAATGTTTCTGATTAAGGGTTTGTTTGAAACCTTTTCAGAATAACTTTTATGGATTCTGAGGTAAACCTATGTTTTAGAGAATATTTTTTACGGATTCTGAAGCAAAATTTAGGTTTTAAAAGATTGTGTTTGGAAAGTTGTTAGCTTTTAAGGAGTTTAATGCAAAAATTATATAGGAAAAAGGAAAGAAAAAAATAAAATGTAGGAAAGAGAAAATTTATTAGGAGGGAGGGTGTGATTTGATAAAAAAAATAGTTTTTTCAAAACCTATGTTTCAAACCGAGGTTTTGTATCCAAAATAGCCTTTCTAAAAAATGTGAGTATTTAAAACAAAATCTAGGTTTTAAGGTAAAACCTATGTTTTAAAATAAAATCTAGGTTTCAGGATTATTGTTTTCTCCTTTGAGTTTCTTGTAAAATAACATATTTTCTTAAATTTTATGTTGAGGCTCTGTCTTGTGCTTGATTTATTGTTTTGTAAGCCAAATATCTTGTTCTTTTTTTTTGGCCAACGCCAAATATCTTGTTCTCATTTAACAAACAAAGCAAAAGTATATTTTAGGTGCAAATGGATTTTGCCCGAAATTTTAAAACCTCCAGGTCTCAGCTAGTTGGGGGTAGGGGTTTCGGAAAGTTAGAGAATCTAAAAAGTTAATACGTTTGAATTAAGGAAAATCATATAAAAAGATCTCAGAAATTAATAAATGACAGATAGGTGCAAGAATATTCAAGAAAGAGAATGAAATAGAATTCAAAATAAAGCCTTAAAAATAAAGGAAAATAAAATACGAGGGAAAAAGACTTGAATGCGTTTCAATTATTTTGAACTTTTCCCAACCAACTCACAGGATACTTCACTGGCATTGAAACCCCTCCTGTCCGTTGACGCCATCCACCACCTCCTGCATCATAGCTCCGTACTGAGTTGAAAGTATAGATTTGTTACTCAATAAATGTAAGTTAGTAATACCTAATGAAATCTTAGTGATTCTTATAGAATACTTGTGAATAAATTGAAAATATGAATTTATTTCTCAATAAAAAAAAAGTAGATAATACCTGATGAGATGTTGATAATTCAAATATAAAACTTATGAATGAACTGAAAATATGTACCGTTTGATTATTTGACAAACAAAAATTAGTAAGAGCTAATGAAAGTGTGTGTGATTTAATTTAACCCCGCTTACATTCCAAAAAAATCGGTGGCCATTGGACCACCAATGCAATTTGATATATATTGTGGAAATAAATATAAGTAAACTTATAAGAATTGACTACATCTCATTCCTAATTTTTGTTAAGGTATTTCCCACATTTAATTAGGTATTATTAACTTTTATTTACCAAGTAACAAATCCATATTTTAAGCTCATTTGCAAGTTTTGTTAAAGCATTTTCACATTTTATTTGCTATTATCAATTCTTGTTTATCAAATAACCAAACCATACTTCTAGCTTACTCACAAGTTTTATACAAGGAATGCCGATATTTTATTTGAGTATTATTAAATTTTCTGTACAAAGGGGCTATAACACCTAAGGTCAATGGTTAGAGGGGGTTCCGGTGGCAGCGGGCGGCCACTAGTGGGTGGTTGAGAACTTTTTAAATATAACTAAGGGGCATTTTTATTTTTCCCTCTTATTCTATCATTCCCCTCTGATATCAAAATACCATTTTGAGATTTGCCTCTTTCATTTGTCACTTGTAAATATTCTCACACATATTTGTCATTTCGCATATTTCAAGATCTTTTTTTTTAATCTCCTTTTAAATTGTTATTTTCTTCTATAAAAAATGTTCAAATGTTTTAAGGAAAAATAAAATGACTTGTGGTATGGTAACTCTCAAGTGCGAGATCAAAAATTCCTGTAACCTAATACTCTAATAATGTATACTCCTTTAATAAAAAAAATATTTCAAGGAAAACATATTTTTTGACCGTCAAATCGCATCAAGAAAAGAGTCCTAAATTGGATCAAATGTATTTTTAACCCTTTTTTCATAAAAAATTTCAAATTTCTCTCGACTAGCTTTTGATCTACACTTTGTTCAAAGTTTGAGGTATGCTATGGTTCATTATTAATGGATAATACGACTAATATACAATTACATATGGAAAATATAACTTTTAGTCAGTTGAATTTCTGTAATTTATTGCTTTGGAACCATTCACTCCCTAACTTAATTAACTATAGAAATTGAGTAATAATGAGTTAAAAATTATAAGAATTGGGTTGTTTCATGTTAAAATTTGGGGATTACATTGATAATTAAGTATAAGTTTATGACCGAAACTCAAATTTTCCTTACATAATTCTTCCTTGCATCCCTAAAACAAACATAAAATAACATAAAAACAAGTCATATAGACTAACTTGATCAAAATGGCATGGCATGTGAGTATGAGTAATAACTATTCAAACTCTTCCCTTTTTGGATAAGAACGAGTTAGATGAGTTGGTCCTAAGGGTTTATAACAATCTTGTAGATTGTAAATTAATTCTTCGCCAAGTGGACTACTTTTATAAGATGCATTGCACGCTTGAAAATTTAGAGTACCATTGAAGTCCTATATGCACATAAGGAAAGTTCGGGTGCACTTAATAGAAGATGAATTGCGCGCGGTGAATATAATTTCTTTCTTTGGCAATAGCACAAATATACTTTAATTAGAAATAATTGTATTCAAAACACTATTAGGTACTAATTACAAGTATCTTGGAATAGTTTTTTTCCTTTCTCCTTACTCTACCGACCTTGTTCACCAAAAGCTTTACCCTTAATGCATTTAGATTCAACCCATAGTGTACACCTGACTATGATGGGTGAGTCTTCCAACTAATATTTTTATATAAGTTGGGATTTGAACTCGATATCCTATTTAAGTGGAAACGATTAACTTATCTCTCGAATGATCTCAAACCTCTTACAAATTTCACTTACCTGATTATGATGGGTGAGTCTTCTCTCCTTATGCTTATTTACTGTAAAGGATCTCAAACCTCTTACAAATTTCACTTACCTGACTATGATAGGTGAGTTTTCTCTCCTTAGGCTTATTTACTGTAAAGGATCTTAGACGTCTTACAAATTTCAAGGATCACGACTCAATTAATTTTTTAATAAGGGACTTTCGACCAATTTTCCTAAATAAAAATTAGACTTGTGAACTTTGTGAATCAATATGCTAACTATTGGGCATACTTCCTTAACAGGCCCAACTTTGACATTGGGCCAACTTACTCTGTAGGAGTTGGACGAACCTACCAGCTAATGAGCCGAAAGCGCTGATCTCCCAAAACCTTGAATCTCACTATGCACGTGCAACGATTGAATTGTCGCTAATGAGAGTCCGATTCAATAGAAGGGGTTGTTATATCGTAGACAAACTAAAGTTAAAATTTTATTTGTAGAATCAATATTGATTAAGTCTAATAGAAGTGATTAGTCTTCAAAACGTGATGAATCAATGTTTTTATTTAATAAAAAAATATTAGAAAATGTACCTATATTTAGTACTGACTATACATAAAATCAAATAACCTCTAATAACCAATAAGAATTAAGTCTAACAAAAAAGGCTAATCCCTCAAAACTTGAGCTAATATTTGAATTTTGCACTATAAATCCAACACTTATCTAAACATAAATCCATTTTACCAAAATGTATTATGTGAAAATGTATTCTTTCAACAGTTTTTCAATCAAGCACAAAAGGATGAATAATAAGAAAGACGAGAATATATACTAACTCTATTTATTTAAAATTTATCTGTAGACTTTTAATTTGAAAATATTTTTACATAGGATTTGCATGCGTAGCATCCAAACCGTTCATCTACAGAGACTGTGGTGTTAAAATCGCTCGCAAGCCATCATTCATTGTAATGGAGACCTGTTTAGATAAGTGGCGGTAGAAGTAACTTTTTAGTATAATGAATTTTGGAAAATAAAAATAAAATAGAAGTTAAATGATGTAATGTGATTTATATTTAGATTGTAACTAACTTTTAGTTTAAAGGAAAACTTGTTTTGATAAATCTTTAAGATGTAAGTTTATGTACAGAATAACTTGGAGATATGGATCTCATTAAATAATACATATTTATTATTTTATATAATGTGATAATTTTAGAGAAAAAAATAAAAAAAACGTTAGACGGCGAAAAGCATCTTAGAAGGAAAAAAAACCCAGATACGGAGAGTTAGGCGTCGGGCATATGTATTATAGAACAGTAACACATGGGCAAATAAAAACAGAGAAGTCAATTTTCATAGGCACAGATGAAAATTAAAGTAACTCTCATAATTAAGCGTAACTTATTTGTCTTCTGTTCTCTGGGATTCTTTGCATCCTCTTCCAGTAATTTTAATGAACATCCAATCCAAATTCCTTCTTGATATGATGATCTAGATGGTCCATATCTAATGAGTTGGAGGAGCTCATCATTCTAATGAGCACACTAACCAAATTCCTTTGACCAAGAGGAAGAAAGCTAATTTGAGCAGGCTGTTGAGGTGTTTAAATCATTACGCCTCGCCCATCAACTGACCAACCTCACAAATTGGTATAAAACTAAGTAAACAGGTGAATCCTTATTAAATTAGTGCTGACCAAACATTATCTAGAAATAGATACCTCTTGCTATCTGTCACTTACGGAGGAACAAATTAAGCACATTGTAAAACATTTAAAAAAAATATTTTCACACAAGTCAAGATAAAATCACCTCACATATTTACTTCAGATTTTGTAAAATCATTTGAAAAATGTTAATTGAAACACCCTCTAATCCTGGGTATATACTTGGTTTTGGATCATTTTTGGTATTACATGGATATGGATTAATTCTGGTTACACCATTATTTGGTCTTATTCTTCACATGCGTATTATTATCTGTTACATAAAATAGAACCACATCTATATATGTTGCAAATAGTTTTCGCAAAACACGCACTTTTCCACTCATGCATGCACAAACCTTAATTTTTTTAAAGTGGTGCAGTGGGCCCTCAGAATTGAGACACACAGCACGTTATGACCCACCACTCATGACCTCATACCCTTCCTATCACCCTTTATCTAGAAGCATATATTCATGTATCAGTGCGATATAACACGTAAAAACAAAACCAACACATAATAAATCAAAGGTGAAATTATACAAATCACTTGAAAAATTAAAAAAATGACCTGTAAATAGAACCAAATAAAACATTAATTTTTATTGATGACTTATAAATGGATTAAGTTTGCTTATGCACTGCTACATAGATGTAGCAGTGCATATACAAACTTGATCCAACCATGAAAACATTAATGGATGAGAAAGTGGAGAAGACGTTAGTGGACACTAATATTCCACAGAGACAACGAATGGATTCTTTTGATCTCAGTCTATTCTTCTGACACACCATCTCCCCAGAGAGCACGTAATGGAATTTCAAATTTGAAATCCCCGTAGTTTATGACAATTTTAGTAGCCTTGATGAGACGCACAATGGCTGCACCAAGAAGCCGAAGAGCTTCAGCAACCATACCCAATAACCACCCTCTGTTCTCCTCACCACTTTCCTCAGATAACGTGACATTAACTTTGGCAACTTTGAACTTTATGGCAATGGTTAGACAAAAAGAGGCAATGAAAAGAAGGCAAAGAGCTGCAACAATCATGCCCGATAACCACCCCTTCTTATTATCAGCCTGCCCTTCATTCTCCTCATGACTCCCCTCTGACTCACTACTTGTATTAGACACATTTGCCTCTTCATAAATCGACATATCAGCTAGTGCCTTGATCCCTTCTTTTCGGGCCATCTCCACACTCATCACCGCGGGCTTAACCTTGTGAAGGTGAAGAGGAGATGGGTTAGAAATTTCAATTATGTCAAATACATTATTAAGATGCACCGCACCCAAGCACCAATCAAAGGAACCCTGACACCTTTTTCCTGTTTCCGAGTGACAATGGAGATTATATTGCTTCAAAAAGGTTATGTACAACATGGAAACCCAAGAAGGTACAATGTAGAAACAATAAGATCTACATTGTACGCAGAAACGGAACCCCAAGCAAAATGCAACAGGAAACTTCTTGCGCAATTACAAAGACATAGCTCTCTCTCTCTCTCGCGCCCCCTCTCTATGCTTTTGCCGGCCTGAAAGGTTATTAAATCCATAGGAAAGCCGTGAATCGGAAATAGTAAGGTTAATATCGTTGATTAAGGGTTATATAAATGTAATTCTCACATAAAAGAAGCCAAAGATCATCAAATAATACTTCGTATCTCATGAATTCATAAAGCTATGATTCAAATTTGGAGCAGAATCAATTAAAAACTCACGTCCCGAAAAATACGACTCCTCTCTCACATATTTCGCATAAATCGCTTTTAAAAAGAAGGCAAATCAAACATACCATAGAGTAACATCAAAATGACAAATAGCCAATGTCAATTGAAATCGGCAAAACTTCAAAACCCTAGCTCAAAATGAAAAAAACGAGTGAAAAATCAGGGGAAAAATATTAGTGTTTTGGGCAGGATATATATAAGAGGAATCTATAAATGAGATGAAGAGGTGGCAGTTTCCCCTAAAATTATTCAAAAGAAAGAAAGAAAGGTTTTAGAACCGTGTCACGCGATGAGTTTCTCAGAGCCTCGCAGCTCATCGGAGTCGCGAGATTCCAGGTTACCTTGGTTTTGGGGACAAAGTGGTTGATAACTCTCTTCAACTTTCGCACACAGCTTATCCCTGAAGAAGGTTGGAGGGGGGGCGCCGCCTTTGGATCCGGTACCGAAGGTGAGTTCAGTGACAGGCTGAGCACAACAAAGAACAGGACCACACATCTTTGCATAGTCAGGACGATTGGAGTCGGTTTGAGAGGGGTCGTTGACAAATGCCATGGTGGGAACAGGTGGAAGAGAGGGGATATGAGAAGCAGAAATTGAGAAGGGCTCGTTTTGTGTTTGCTGAAACCTACGATAGGTGAGATGGGGGAAAAAAGGTATTTTTCAAATAAAATCACCCGAACACTCGTCAAAATGATGTTTAGATTTATTTACGCAAAAGGATATGATAAAAAGGGGAACACACGCAAAAGGATGAACCTAAACAAATGACAAAGAAACATATGCTTATAGCCACAAGAAATTTTTTAACTAAAAATAATAACAACAACAACTGATATTTCCTGTTGGTACCCTTGGCTAATAATGAAAGAGGAGCTAAGAGCTTTCACTTGGAAAATAATATGATAATATCGAATTAGCTATAAAAGCGACACAGAGAGAAGCAGTTATAAGTGTGATTAGTCATTATTAGCTCTTGGATTCGGGCCATGCACCGGGGTCGAGAATGGCATCATGGGAAGCCTGTTCAAGTGCGAGAGTGTTGTGGCCGGACCTGCTCGTTTTCACTTAACTACGTTTTGGGAAGATTTAAGCAATAAAAACCGCTCAAAAAAGTCTCTTACTTCGTTGTAAAAGCCTATGAAGAAGATACGAGCGCCAATGAGGTTCCTGTTGCAGAGAGCTTTGTTGAAGTCGGGACCCGATTCACACTCTCCACGCCACCGGCTGGGGATCTCTGGCGTTCCGGTATCGTCGAAGCTCTTAGATTCAGGACATACACCGGTGTCGAACTCCGGGGTTCGAGTGGTGTGAACTTCGTAAACACTGAGAACGGAGTCGGATCCTTGGAGAACGTCGGCTTCAGAAGAGTCGAGGGAAGCGGCGAAGCCAATGTAAGCAGAGGTATACGCACAAAGCAGAGAATCGGAAGCAGAAGAAGGATTATGGTGTTTCATATGAACAATGTAAGTCTTCTTGGCCATAATTGAGGGTAGGCCAAGGAAGAGAAGGAGGAAGGAGGAGGGGGCCATGGAAGCCATGGCTGTGGCTGGAGGGAGGGAATGTAGGGGAAATTTGAGTGGAGCGAGTGGTTTAAATAGAGTATGGGATGCTGCTGACGCAAACCTGTGAGACGGATCCTGCTGTGGAGGTTGCAATGAGGCACAATTAGTAAATGGGACCTCATCTCTCTTTAATTTACAATGAGGAACAAAGTGTTTTTTTAAATTCACCCTCATTCATAAGAAAGCAAAAACGCATCAAAAGTCTGAAGCAGACTTGCATGGCGGATCCTGTTGTGCACAAAGTGTTTTTTAAAATTCATCCCATATCCATTATTTCGTTTCGTTTCTTTTTTTTGTGTTCAAAGAGTATTTTCTTGAATATCATTCAAATGTATATAACGCTGGACCCTCGTTCGTTTTGCCCTTGGGGTCCACAGAACGAAGCTTCCAAAACCGCCTTAGGTGATCATGAAACAACAACCTCAGTGTCCTTCATTTACAACCTTAGCAGCTATATTTACAACCTCAGCAGCTATTTCTGGGACCTTATGATAATTTTGTAAATTTTTTAGACCATTTTGTATTTAATGCTAATGTTTAGGACAATTTTATATTTAATTCTCTTACTTGGATCTGAGAGTAACTCTCCTTA
This sequence comes from Vachellia pachyceras, assembly GCA_025593235.1. Classification (NCBI taxonomy): domain Eukaryota; kingdom Viridiplantae; phylum Streptophyta; class Magnoliopsida; order Fabales; family Fabaceae; genus Vachellia; species Vachellia pachyceras. The sequence goes on from JANTPZ010090033.1 coordinate 22,524, forward strand.
TTTTTTTCTCCGTTGTCTTTTATAAAGGCCAACATGAAAGTGTTTCAACTATGAAACAGTGCTTGTTTGGGAATCACCTCCTCCCAACAAGCACGTAAACCAAGACGTATCTCGAAATTCGTAAAAAATATCTTGAAATCCGTAAACTCTTTTCTTCAAATGGAATTTAGAAACACATATTGTACCGTCTATTTGATCCCGCCCTTTCCCATTAACATACGTAACCTTTTGCAATATACACTACTTTTTTAAAAAGGAATTTTCTTATTTCTCCTTGAAATGTATTTTGAAAGAAAGTGTTACCAAACATTAAAAGTTTGCAACCTAACAAATTTTTGTGTTCAAAATATATTTTGTACTCCAAAAAATTATTGCCAAACACACCCTATTTAGATAAAAATATAGTGGTTATCTATAAAAAATGTCAATAATATATATTTTTAAAAAATTAATACTCAGGATAGGACAAAGATAAAAATTTTTGCAATCTAACAAATTTTTTTGTTCAAAATGTATTTTATACTCCAAAAAATTGTTGCCAAACACACCTTATTTCTGACTTGTTTGATAAAGCTTATTTACTCCCCAAAAGCACGTTCAACAATGTTTTTCTGTAAAACGAGATAATCTCCTCCATATATTTATCTCGACTTACGTTAAAATACTTCTTTACCGTGTTTCCTTTCCGACACAATACGTCATCTAATCATGTCCCTCCCATCCCAAAACGACTAGGGCCGAAACAGTACGGATAGAAGAGAGCACCTACTTACATCAACAGTATTTTGTATCTTATTTCAGATTAAGTAAGGCTACGTTTGGTTTGACGGAGGGGATGGATAAGGGATGGAACGGTTTAATGTTATCTTGTTTGGTTATGTTGAAGGGGAGAAGGAATAAATTTTGTGTTTGGTTCAAAAGAGAAAGGGAGGGGAGGTAATGATTAATTTACCATTATACCCTTATATAGTAGTTCATATTTTTCATTAATATGCATTATATATTTTTGATCATAATTATTTAATTTATATTTCTAATTAATTTAAGGAATAATATATTTTATTTTAAAATATTCTTTTAATTAATATTTTATTTTTAAAAATATATTTTTAAATATTTAATTATTTTTATAATATATTTTTAATTACAATTATTGAATTTTTTAATCACTTTTATAATAATATAAATTGATTACAATATATTTTCATTTATTTTTATTTTATTGCAATATATTTATTAATTAAAATAATTTTTTCTTAAGGGTATTAATGGAATAATAAAAAATACATAGGGGTATAATTGTCTTAAAATTTATCCCCCCTCCAAAAAATCCCAATTTGAAGGGGAGCCAAAATAAAAGTAATGGAGGGGAGGGTAAATTTTAGCTCACCTCCCCTCCAAATTTGTAAACCAAATAAGGGGAGGGGATTATTTTTCCTTCCATTCCATCCCTTCCCCTCCAACCAAACACACCCTTAGTGTAGGTTTTAAATTTTTTATCTTCCAATTATTGATTTAAAACTATTTCTGTTTTTCATTTTATCTAATTTTTTTTAAAAAAGATAAAATAGGATTATCTTCGCCAACTAATTAAACTAACAGATATTCGAATTTAACATGACAATATCATGCATCAGATAATTATATATAAAAAAAACAGATGTCAACCTGCATATATCAAAAAAAGGAATCAACACTCCCCCATGGCAAATTAATCATAGAAAACGAATCATGTTATTTCTTTTTAATTCTCTTCCGCCTATATTACCAACATACAAAGTAGCACCAAGTTTCAGTGTTACGGTAAGAACTATAATTACTGCTCGTTTGGTAACGCAGTAGAGTACTTTTATGTAAGTTAAACTAAATATGTGAAGGGGATTATCTTATTGTACGGAAAAATATTATTGAATATACTTTTGGGTGAGAATTAAGTGTTTTCAAACAAACACACTAATAGTTCTTGATTTTGATGGAAGGGGAACCGAAATTTCTGGAATTTTGAGCAACGGCATCTTATATAGAATAGCTAAAAAATGGCATTATTTTTCCAAAAAAATAAATAAAATAAAGTCAATGGAAAGGAAACCAGAGACCCACACAGATGGAAGTTGATTATTCTAGCTCAAATAAAATAAAGGGAAAGGAAAATGTTCTTTGGCATGGAGCTTCCCCCCCCCCCCCAAAAGTTGACTTCTTGGTAAAATGCACGTTAAACCTAATTTCTAAATGCATGTTTAGGAATATCTTTTTCTGAAAGAATACGTAAGTTAAGATAAAAATCATTTTAAAATTTATAAAAAATTATCTCAAAATTCATAAAATTATCTTAAAATCCGCAAACAATATTAAATTTGTAATTCATTTCTTCTACCAGATTTTAAAAAGTACTAAATGTTTGAATACGTGTCTTGGAAGAAAAAGTGTTTGGGTAAGCGGCAGGTGAAAAGTCATTTTGCTGTGTAACGTGATGTGATATTTTGACTTCTGCAGTTCGTTACATTGGCTGATGAGATTTATCATCTTTTGTGACCGTCATTAGACTTCCAGATTTACTCTGCGTACAGCTGTGTTCACAAGTTTTTTTTATTAAATGGGACCCTTTAATAAAATGATTAGCTACCTTTGAGATTGTCAATGATTTTTGTTATTTCCAATATATATTCACTTAAATGTTTTTATTAACGCAATCAATTTCTTAGAAATTATTTTTAAAATTAGATTATCTAAAATCAATTTTATCACTTTATTTTTTCTAATTTTATCATAATATAATATAATATATATATTAATATGTAGTATTTAATAAGATAAATGTCTTTTTAAGTAATTTTTTATCAAAAGTCATTTCTCCAATTCTATCCAAAAAAATTTTCTTTTTCACAAAAAGTCACTTCTCCAACTTTTATTTAGACATAAATCACATCATATCTTCTAATTTTTGCCCAAAAATCAATTTTTTAAAATAAATTTTGAACAAAAGTTACTTCACCCATCGCTTATCCGACGGAACCATTAATTTCAACGTTACATAATATTTATAAAGAGGAGGAACATATTCATTGAACCCACATAACATTGTCTCATTTCCCCCTCCAAAGACCCAACTCTTTTGGAATATATTGATTAAACGGATATATATTTATGTCACAATAAAAAATGGGTGATGCAGTATTTATCACCCTAAAGCCTTTTATTTATGCAACATTTTTAAATATTATTTTTCAGTTGCATTCAACATTTTAATTTTACATATGATCTTATAGTGTTAGATGTGTTATAAACACTAACAATACATCGAAAGCACAGTGTTTGACGCACTGCAGATAAAAATATAGTGTTGAATGCAACTGTGTTAGAACAGATAACATCAACGTGTTGGATACACTATAGATAACACCATAGTGTTGGATACTAATTTACCAACAAAAAATTCCAATAAGAATTATGGTCTACGAAATTAAAGATTAAAAGAACTGAAATTAATTGAATTTTTTATTAAATAATGTTCAACTAGAATGTTATAAAATTGTTTTATATTTTTAGAGTTAAAATCTTAGATATTAATATTTATAAAATAATTTAAAAATGGTATTCTAATTTCAATGAGACGCTTTATCTCTCTGATAACTGCACCTATTGTACGTACAAGGATTAATAAATTCTCAAGACAGGTTTAATGATAAGATTTATTATAGATTAATTTATTAATTTTTTTAAAAAGGTGTGGGTTATATCCTAATCTCTTGAACATAAATGACTTGTAATAATAAAAATGATGAAATCATAGATAATGAAGGAAAAGTCGATTTATAGAATTATATTAGCAGGCTAGAACGTAGTTTCATGTTCTAATTTGCCTTCATATATATATATATATCAGTTTGTTTGGAACAACGTTTACAAAAGTCGAACATATGTTCAACAGTGTTTTTCCGTAAAATGAGATAATATCCTTAACATATTTACCTCGACTTACGTAAAAGTACCTCTCTACATCGTTCCCAAACGAGTACTATATATATTATGAGAAGTCCAAACGCATTTTTCTGTAAAATGAGATAACATCATTAACATATATATATTAATTTATGTAAAAATACTTATCAACTACATTTTTAAATTGATCAGCTAATGGCAAAGCAGGTACTTGATCGCTATTGTTTGATTGATACTTGGGATTGAGAGGGTTGAAAAAAATTAAAAAAAATGATTGAGAGAACTCCCGTGAAAAAGACGCGCACCAGAGTAAAATTAAAAGATTGAAGATTCCATCTTCAAGGCGGAGGCGCGGAGCCGACTCCTTTGCCTTTAATCAGCTCCTTTTAACAAACCAATAGATATCAAGATAACGTAATACAAGCTCGTGATTCTACAATTTAATAGCGTTAATTATTCCTTTTTTTTTTTCACATGAGTGAATGACAATGACCAAAACATTTGTCAAAGCCTCTATCATCATTATGCTTGCCTCTTCTTTTTCTTTTTTCTTTTTGAGAGACTGAATGACTAAAACGTTTGTCAAACCTGCGGACCTACTTGGTCTCCTGGGAGAGTAGTAGCACCACTTCATTTTTAAAAAATTAGATATATATTAATACTATATGATTTATTTTACATCAACTTATTTGTTAATTTTGAACCCATTGAATTCTTACTCAAATTCTTTTCAAAAGATATTAAGAATAAGTCTTACTTATCTTCTTAAAAAAATAGTTTGCACCCCCTGAGTCAGGATCCTGAATCTGCCACTGTGTCAAACCCTCTATTATTGTTATGCTTGTGCTATGTCCGTTTAGGAACGCGGTACAGAAGTGCTTTTATGCAAGTCGAGGTAAATATGTGAAGAAAATTATCTTATTTTATGAAAAACATTGTTAAATGTGTGTTTAACTTTTACAAACGTTGTTACCAACCAGCCAATTGTTTGATTGCTGGAGAGTCCTTCCAAAAATATTACATGAAATAATGTTTTTATTATTTAAATTTTAATCGCTATCCTATAATTGAACAAAGACACAATTTTAAACCCGAATAATATTCTCTTTCATAGGGCTTGCTTGGTAACTTCATTTCCAAAACGGTGCATGCAAACCGGAACAAAACCATCTCAAAATCCGTAAAAAAAATCTTGAAATCCATAAAACCATCTTGAAATCTGCAAAATCATCTAAAAATCCATAAACTCATTTCTCCCAATAGAACTTTTTTCTCCTAATGGAGTTTCCAAACACACTAGACGGTTTACAAGTTATCCCTTTTTTAATTATAATTGGTGCCTATTAATTATGTAAAAATTTCTGATATTTATTTTTGTGATAGGAAATTGAAATCGTTCAAGAATTAAACGATTTCAATTTTTCGTGTTATTATGCTTCAATGTTTTGTTGTTTTTTCCCCTAAATATGTTGTAAGAATTTGAATGACAGCCTCAGAAGTCAACCAATTAACCGAGTTGCACGCATTCTTTATTTTCTCTTTTTGTGAATCCCGTCACATCATAGGCTATATGATTTTAGGAATCCCTTAGTTCCTTTTTATTTTTAATTTAAAGTCTGCACATCAATATATCATAAAAGCACCCACCTCCGAAGCTTTCCTCACTATCGGCTTAATTCTAGACTCTATCCACTGTTCATTAGCCATTTGCTTCATCTATTGGCCTCCATGCAAGCCAGTATCATTTCTTGCTTCTCTCCATTGAAGCCTTCCTTGTCAGTTCTTAACAAGGCTCCCAATTAAATGTTTCCTGCTTCTCTTCACTGAAGCCACTCCCAATTAAATATGTCCATTCCTTATCAGAATTTAACCACTCCCAATTAGATATTTCCTGCTTCTCTCCATTGAAGCCTTCGTTGTCAGTTCTAAACCACTACGACTTAAACCTTTCCATTTCTTGTCAGTTCTTAACCACTCCCAATTAAATATTTACTGCTTCTCTCCATTGAACCCAGATATACTGGTGCATCATGCTGATCTGTCACCATCCAGCTTTTAATACCTCCCACCGTGTTGACATCCACTTTGAGATATTTGCTGCTTTCCCTCATTCCATTTTCTGTGGTTGTTTGCTGTGCTTTACATACATCAGCCCATTATCCCTTTGTGTTAAACATTTCACTCCTGTTGTCTTTCCTTTTAACATTCATTCCAGTTTCATTCTATCTTTTTCTGCTTTTTGAACTTTATTTCCCCCCGTGTGCAGCCCGTCTACAATCTTTACAGTGTGTTCTTGTCTGACCTTCATCCCGGAATGAATGGTGTCAAGGGCAGTGTCAAAGTAGATTGTGTCTTCACTAGGGAGTTCATTCGCAAGATGTTAACAAACAGCCGTCAACCTTTCAATGAAGTGATCGCTATTGATGCTGTTATATTCGATGCTCAGATTAAGCTTATTTACCGATGTATTTTTTTGTCTTCTAAACTTAATCTCCATTTTACTTACGATCATATTTGAACCCATGGGACTCAGTTGATTTTGCTAACGCTTATTATGATTGTAGATGTTTGTGGTTACCTCTGTCACGTTTATCCGGTCCACCTCAGTAATTACAATGGTGTTCCGCATAAGGAGTTAACTCTCATACTGGAGACTTGCATGAAAGCTACATCTTGATGCCTACCCTGATGTCATCCTCCAAGTTTTCCTTCTTCCCAATTTCAGCAATTTATATTTTCTATTTATTGTGTCTTTCTTATTCCATGTCCGGGCTAAAGATCATGTCAGGCATCAACAAACAAGTGCTATACCTGACGTGTGGATATTGTGTTATGCAGGATGTCCAACTGTTGTATCATATAGTGATGCTACCACCCTGGAGATTGATCCACCAATACCAGAAGTGAGATCCATGAAGTGCTTAATGACATCCAATTAATACATGGTTTCCCTAACATTAAGGAAAAGCCCGTAGCTGTTGGTGCCTCCAGTTTAATAGTCTTTTCTTTGCTGGTCAATTTTTGTATGTATTATTTACCTATCATTGTACCAAGACTGCAGTTGAAGGAATTGCTTAGTAGCCATTGTCTTTTCTTTGCTGGCAAAGTTTTGTATGTATTATTAACCTATCGTTGTACCAAATTGCAGCAAAATAGAATTCTTATTATCCTCTGTATATGTTTTCCAGCTTTGCTTTCGGAACACAATTTTAGTATATTTTGTGTTTTGCTGGGTGTACGTATGACCAAGAAATCCATTCATTTCCCTAATACCTTCACGTGACCAAGAAAGGGAAGGGTAGTAGGACTTCTGAAATTTAACATTTTCATCAGATTGTGGATATGGAAGAATCTGGATCACTTGATGTAAGAGTATCTCATGTTTGTTAATTGCTTGGACAATGAAGATCATGTCAAGTGGCTGATCTATCACATAAACCATGTTTTTGTCTTAGTCACATGGCATGATCTGAACCAAGAATATAACTATTATAACTATGATAATGCCCATTTTAGAGGAAATAGGGAAGGTCAAATTTTGTATCCAAAAACAGAAAGAATATAACTATGATAATGCCCATTTTCGGCTATTACTTCAATGACTCCGTGCCCCCTTCATTTCCTCATTTCAAACCTTTCACCTTATCTCCAAGTACATTGACTAAATAATCTGCACTCTTATATCAGTACCTATACCTAATGTGATATGAAAAACTTTCACCTTTCTTCCACTTCACATGATGTGAAACCTGCCCTATACCTACATGGCAGTTTGACTACTGCAAATCAGCCATGTTCCTTCAACTCAACTATGGCAGTTTGACCAATTCAAAGTGAACTTCCCGCCTTAACCGTATGGGACATATTCCTCACCCAATAAAGTTGGACTTTCATTTTCTAAAGATGAAGAAGGAGCATTGACATTATAGTTAACTCAAAAGATAATTACCCATTAATGTATGTCTCTACTAAAATTTGAGAAACCTCTCCTCTTTATATAATGAGCCACACAATGACTCTTGTGCTTTGCTTTGTTAGATAACCTGATTGGACAAGGTAGGCATGCTGAAGTCTATAGAGGACACCTACCAAATGCTCAACTTGTGCAGAAGATACCAGTTTTCTGCTGACAACTTTTTCCTTTTTTCTATAGTGCAGATCATACTTTGTTATACGACATCAGTGATAGACAAGATACGTGATCCCGAAGCTTGGGCAGGCCTGACGAGAAAGTAGGGAAGGAGGCATGATAATGTACATGGGGATTTGGTGTATCATCGATTTAGTCATGACAGTGCTGCATAGAACTTAGCATCATGGGTATGGCCAGGTTTTTGACGTTATTTATTATTTTTGTAGAAGCATATGTACATGGGGATTTGGTGTATCACCTTTTCTCTTATGTATTGTCTTCATTCCTTCTTGCTTTCTTACGTGAATTGTCATCCCTCACTTATGTAGTTCACTCTCTACCTTTACTCTTCCGTACTGTCTTTCTTTCCTCCCACACCTTCCTTCATACTTCACTTACTTATCTTTGTCCCACCTTCTTTATAAATAACACATCCCTCTTTAACCGTTTTCATCTTCCGTGAGTTCCCAAACCTATCTGTACTTCATTTTCTGTCTTCTTCAACCTGTATTTCACATTACAACCATGCCTCCCTCTATGCTTAAGGACTTGCATGATGCCTCTGATATGTGGACTATCATTGTTAGAGTGTTAAGGAAATGGAACATCAACCAAAAGGCTCTGCCTACCGAGGTTTTCTGCGTTTGTTTGTTGCTTCTGGATGCTGAGGTATTTTTAAGTGTCTATCACACAAGTAAATGCTATTGCTTTCATGACGTTAATGTTCATTTTATTGACCTACTCATGCTCTCTGATTTCTTTGTTCCAAGGGAAACAAGATCCAAGCAAGTATCCTTACCAAGGCTTTGCAGGAAAAGTTTTTCCCTTCTATACACGAAGGACAAACTTATCAAATCTCAAACTTTGTTGTATCAGCAAATACCTACAAATACAGATCTACTACACATCCTTTTAAGCTAAACTTTACACATTACACCTCCATCATAGAGGTTGACTCTACTATACCGATGTATTCATATTCCTTTAAAGCAATATCTGAAATCTTGAGCCTTCAGTAAAATGAACACATTGAACATCTATTTGGTACTGATACCTATTATCTTCTACTCCTTTATATTATAAATTACTAATATCAATGTTCATACGTATAAGAGTCCTTGCTTATAATGTCATAAAATACTGCAACTTCAAAGTTAATTGTCGTGAGCAACAAACATGCTCCATGCAGATGTGATTGCTTTCGTTAGCAATATGGGTACTTTGGAGGAGGATCTCAAGGACAATGAGATAAAGTACCCACTGAGGATGATTTTACAGGATCTTAAGTATTCCATTACTCCTTTATATGCTTCTTAGTTTATCCATGTCATTTACAACCCATAACTTTGCAGTGTTGATTCCTTGCATTCAGTGGAAATGATATTGAGTGTTTGTTATGGGATACTTGTGCGTCTGATGCATACTTGGCTCACTTGGAAAATAATGACACTCTTGTGGTTGCTCTGCTACATCTGGCCAGACTTGGTTGCACTGAAAGTACTTCTTCCCTCCTATAATATGTCATGCTGCCCTTTCTCTGTTTTATTCCACTTTTATCTTTAGTTCGTAATTTTTCATTTCTGTCAAGTGTAGATAGGCCTCAAATATGCAGTTCCTTCAATGTAACAAGGGTCTCATTTAATCCTCCTATTAGAGAGGTTCATGATTTAATTGAAAGGTAAAAGTGATGTGGTCCATGCCTCCAACTCTAAATAGATCACATTTTATTTTTGTCTGTATGCTTACCCAATGTTCGTTCTTTCATTTTTCCGTTTCTTCACTGTTGTTTTATGCCTTTTAGTGCTAAAGATCGTGCTAGCCCAATTATTACCAGCTTCAGTCAGCCTATACCTTCACAGATGAGCCAAGTGGCTGGAGGGCCATCTCTGCATAACCACAACAAACTTTCAATTTCTCAGATCCATGAACAATAGGCTGTATGTTTTTTGTATCACCTACTAAAACTAATATTGACATACTTATCAAATTGTATGTTATTTCCTATTGTAGGGCAGCGTGTTTGTTATCAACTGTTAGATTCAGAAGTTTGAGACTAAAATCGGTTGGATTTATGACGGCTGCTTTAAGTACATATCAAAACCAAAGCCTCAAGATGCAACTGATCCTCACAGTCCGCTTATTTGTCCACATTGCCAGTCTGAAAGTGGTTCACTTGAGCCAATGTATGGACAATTATACCTATTTTATATTACAATTTCTATCAACCTTTGGTCATTGTTACTTATGCATCATTGTAACCATCTTTTACTACAATAGGATGAAACTCCACTACATGGTTAATGTTCCTACTTTGTACTTTTTTGGGATAAGCTTGCGGTACAATTATTGAATAAGACGACTTTACAATTGAAGCTCAGCCTACCAGAAGTAATACTTTTCACCTGCCTTTGTACACCTTCATATTTATAGGCTCACTAATTGTACCTATTCTTTAGGATGAACGCAACACCAGCTTCCCAAAGGCCCTAGAAGATCCTGTTGGTGGGAAAGTGTTACTCAAACTCAAAGTTAATGAGTTTAATAGGAAGTTCCCAAGCTCCAGGATAAGTGTGAATGCCTTTTCCTTTTGTGAAGACCTACTTAATGATTTTAACTAGGTATCTCTTGAGGTATTAGTTCCTTCCAATGTTGCCATTAAAGTGCATCCATGTTCATCCATTTACAATTTCTATCTACATTTTTTTCCAACGAATGAAAAAGGACCATGACATTATTAACATTACATTATTTTGAATTATATTTTAAGTGTGATCGTTGTGCTTTTGACCATATTAAAAGTGTTCTGTGGCTTTAATTTTAAAGGATGCTGATGCATACAGTCAGGAACCAAAACCTACAACACCAACGGATGCCACTTCTGCACTGTTACACAGGATCATGACATTACAGATGGTGTTACACAGGATCATTCTGCTGCTGTTACACAGGATCATGACATTACTGATGGTGTTAACCAGGTTAATGATGATGAAGCTTTACTAATTGTTGATCTCAGTAATCATTCCCCCCAATAGCCTACCAAAGCCAAAAGAACGCAGCATTTCAAACGAAGTGCCAGCAAAGTAAGAACCTCATCTGCCTTGCAAGCAGAATCGCAACTATCCATAGAGACAAGGCTCCTAAAAACTATAAAGCAAGAAGAATAGGTTCTTGTCAGATTATGTCTTCTTTTAGACATTCTGGCTCTTTTGGTATGAAGACATTTCAGGATGCAATGTTGTCTTACTATCAACCTTTTAGTGTTCCTTTTTTTTGTGGTCATTTTGTACCTTAACTACATCCACCACTTTGTGTCTGATGTTTATTCAAGTTTAAATTAGTTATCTTTGTTGGTTGGTTTGTAGACTTGACTTTATCTATGGTACAAGTTCCTTTATGATGCTTCTTATATTCCATCTCATCTTATATGATGTATCACTTTAATCATATTCCAACTAATCTTATAACATCTATTATTTTTATCACAACAGTCTTATAATTTCAACCAATGTAATCTCAAATTTAGCCATTGCTACATGAACAAAAAGATAACTAAATTCACTCACATATTAAAACATTAACCTGAATAAAGTAAAGGTGGAGAAAGAAGGGACCGGGTTGTCATCATCATCGTCTGGGAAGGGGGTGTTTTTTTTAGTGGCTGCATTTAAATATTTGACAAATATATATAAAGGTTACATAAATACACAGCCAGATCCATATATCAATTCCTTGAAAATTATTGAAAACTGCAATGCTATTTTGTGGGTAGAGTACCAATTTCCATTTAACAACTAAATCAACAGTTAAACAACCATCTGGACTAAGCCAGAAGTTATTCATTCACCTTCAGAAATCAAGGCTAAAATTATCGGACTCAACATCTTTGACATTAACAGCAGAGGCAGGAAAGCAACACACATTCTCTATGCAGGCAAAAGTGGTAATGAGTAGAATGAAGGAAACTTGATCACAAACTTTGTGCAGGCTATGGAAAATAATGTTACAGGTTTTGATTGATTTTATCCGTTTCAACAAATTGAACATCATATGGCATATTAGACATTTAGTGGAAAATAATGATAATTGACTAAAATATAGAACAAAAAGTTGCCACAAATTGTACTGATAAATTAGTGCAACAAATCAATTAAAGTGCACCTTTCACTTCTTCATTGTAAATATTTGCTACAGCTTTTATATGTGTCCCTTTCAGCAACATTAGAATCAAATCACAGACTAATCTTTCTGCTGCAGTATAATTTCCATCTTGGAAGACAATGGCCATGCTTTTTGTTTAATGTTCCATTCAGTCACTATCAGCTTTTTTAACACCATACATTATTAGTTGGTCTCACGAGACCTCTTCTTTTAGTTGGAGTTCCAACTTTAGCCCTCTGACTTAGTAGGTTTTGACTGTTGCCATGTTTGGACAAGGTTTGCCTTTTGCCTGACTTGGAACGCTTTACTCGTTGAGTACTTTAGGTACAGCCAAATGAAGCCCTTGATATTGGTTGCTGATTTGACGTTATCAACCAAGTGATGAAAAACCAACATATTTCTAACTATTTGACATTGGTGTAGTTGGTGGAAGTCACACTGTTCATCTCTTTCGTTTATGCCTTTGTATTAATCTATATCCATGTTTTCTGTCAATTTGTCCAACTTTTGTTTATGCCACACTGTAAATTGTTCCTATTTTCTTTTTTCCTAGGAATAACTTGCAACTCCCCAGCAAAATGTCCAGTTGCATCCTTTTCTCACTAAGCTTGGTCATGCCTTCACAAATAATGATCACCCATTATTGAAGGATCTTATCACAATTTTTTGAACCTGCTCATATACCTTATGCTCTCACAGTAATACCCAAAGCAGTATGTATATCGGCAAGGAAAACATCACTCCCACAAATGAGAAAGGCAAAACTCAGGAATGCATGTACTACACACACCCACCATCCATGTTATTTGATCTCTCTCAACAGACACAGAATGCTACCACCAAGCAAAGAAAGACTAGGGCCCTCCACGACATCACCAATGTACAAGCAAATCTTACTACTCGCTTTGAAGAAAAAAGAGGCATGACTTCCACTTTCCACTTATTCTTATTAATGTCTATACCAACACCTTCTTCCTTTAGCCATCACATATGAATCCATTTGGCATTTGAAGGCATTGATATAGGCCCAGTTCGATACAATGTCTTCAAACGCAAGAGTGCAAGGAGGAGAGGACTTGAACAAGTTGACACAATACTAACTCAAACAAGAAGAAAAAGGAATCCTACTGTGAAGCAAGGTGACAGTTTGCTAACCTTAAATACTCCAACCAATCTAAAAAACAGTGGCACACTTCCATGTGCAATTGTTATCTTTACTTAAGCACATGAAAGATAACTTTATTCATCGTTATTTGCAATACATGAAGAATGCTCCATTAGCACTGTCTATATGACAACTTTCATAACCATGCCTACTATTTGCTTATTATGAATTATGGAATGATGACTTTTGCCACCTAAAGTAAGGAATTCACGTTTTCCTTGGCAACAAATGTGATCCTTCGTTTTTTGTCAACTTTGGAAAAAGTCAAATGGAGTTGAATATTAATATATCTACAATGCTTTCACTCTTACATTTATGTATGCCTGCTGTTCTATGCTAACATCAATTTAACATCAGCTGCAATCTGTTTGTCAGCTCCAATTACATACTCCTATCTGTGGTTGCCAATATCATATTAGTTACTTTTTATTTAAAGAATTAATTGATGGTTTTGATTAATCTTTCCAATTAACAATACATAGCTGAACATCAACCCATACAGATTTTTAGTTCATGATCTGAATATAGTTTTCCTTATGTATGGTTTAAACAGAGTCTTTTTTTTTTTTGCTATTTGGCATAACATGTGTATTCCCTGATATGCTTTTTACTTATATCATATTAGTTAGTTTTTTTTTGCAGTTTGGCATAGCATGTGTCTCATAATTAACTCCCAATCCCTGCATCTACTTGCACTTAACCAGAGAGAGTGTATATAACAATTTATTATTCCATCCTTAGGTTAGATAAATATGTAGGAGTGCAGTCATATTATTTCCACACATAAAGATCCCATATCACACATAATGCATTCAAACTATTCTACTTCCTGTGCAGATGTGGACCTATAGGTACATTATAGGAATATTGAATTTGATACTCACAAAAACAACCTACCTGATGAATCTGACATCGAAATCCATGAAGGTTCAGAAATCACATTTAGTTTTTCCCCTTCAACTTAGCATTATACATAATATATTGCATTCTTTCCTTAACATTCATTTTTTGACAAACATATGATTTAGTCAGCATGGAGCTTGCCAACATCATTCCATCAAATGAACCATACAGTGCTGTAAACAATGAGACCATAGTTTATCAAGGTACAACTGAAACTATCCTCACACATAGCACATCTTAGCTTATACTAAAATGTTAACACCTCTGTAAATTAAACATGTTTTTTGACATTGCTATAGATGAAGGAGATCCTACATATGAATGTACTTTCTGCCAATAACAAATGTGGTTTAATGAAAGAGTGAAGACAGATAGCAAAAACAGAAGTTCTCCTATTTTTTCATTATGCTGCATGAAAGGCAAGATTGTGTTGCCTCCCGCAACAATGCCCACACCTTTATTCAATAAGTTGTTTTTTGATAAGAACAACCCCAATTCAAAGAATTTCCATTAAAATATAAGACAGTACAACAACATGTTTTCCTTTACTTCCATGGGTGGCAAAGTAGACCACACAATAAACTCAGGGGGTGGTCCTTACACTTATATCTTATCTAGACTTAATTACCATACAATTGGCAACTTAAAGCCACTAGAAGGACAACGTCCAGTCTATTCTCAACTGTACATTCATGACACCGAGAATGAAGTCTCCAATAGAATTGTAGCAGTAAGGTATAAACTGATTAGTTTAATTGCCTATTCCATTATAACCAACTCTTACCTAACATCATTGTATTTTCATAATTTCAGTAAGCATCAAAAGGATAACAACATCGATCTGATAATTGTGGAGATAATCAAGAAGGAGCTAGATGCTATCAATCCATTTGTGCAACAATTTCGCTTAGCTTCTAAGCTTATATCAGATACAAACCAAGGTACCTTTAAAATCTGCTTGATAGGCAATAGAGAACATGATGGCCGAACTTATAATCTGCCTACGGCTTCTGAAGTCGCTGCATTGATTGTCGGGGATATAGATATGAATTTCTATGTCAGGGATATCATTTTACAAACTCACTCAGGGACACAACAAAGAATTAATGAATTACATGCTTTTTATTTACCATTACAGTATCCTATCCTCTTTCCTTACGGAGAAGATGGGTATAGAGATTATGTATATCATATGCAGGACCCATTATTTATGACGCATCAAAACATAAGGGTAAGTATTCGTAAATTCTTGAGTTACAAATTGATGTCAATATCTAATGAAACATGTACACTACATCATGCTAGTCGACTTCTCCAACAATTTATCGTTGATGGTTATACCATGGTTGAAGCACAACGATTGTTGTGGGTTAGAACTCACCAAAAAGAGTTGAGGGCTGATTTATGCCAAGGGTTGTCTGATGCAATGGTGTATGGAGAGACCAATGCTGCTTCAACAGGTAAAAGGATTGTGCTCCCATCGTCGTTCACAGGCGGCGCCAGATATATGATACAAAACTACCTAGATGCGATGGCAATTTGTAGAAGTGTTGGTTACCCTGACATTTTCATCACGTTCACATGCAATCCTGCTTAGGCTGAAGTTACTCGATTATGTAAGCATCTATCCTTATATCCGTCTGATTGTCCAACAGTCATATCAAGAATTTTTCAGCTTAAGTTACAATCATTAATCAAGACGTTGAAGGAAAAGAAGATATTTGGTAGAATATGTGCAGGTAAGTAGCACGCATGTTTCATATCCAATATTTATATTATTTACGATTGTTTTACATTCCATATGGTAATTACAATAATAAACTGTGTGGTTTTTGTTTGTGGCAGAGGTATAAACGATTGAGTTCCAAAAGCGAGGCCTTCCTCATGCACATATATTGATGTTCTTAGGTCAGGACGATAAGATCACTGATCCTGAGTCCATTGATAGAGTTATCTCGGCTGAAATACCTGATAAGAACTCATGCCCATTGCTTTATGAATTGGTTAAGAAATTCATGATTCATGGCCCATTTGGTAACAATAAACGAACTGCTCCTTGCATGAAAGATAACAGATGTAGCAAATATTTCCCTAAGAAATTCAACAATAAAACAACAGCTGATGAAGATGGTTAACCTACATACAAGCGACAAGATGATGGCCATTATGTTGAGCTCAGAGGCATACCATTGGACAATCGTTATGTCATGCCATATAATCCTCAACTCCTTCATATGTTTAAAGCACACATAATGTTGAAAAATGCAACCAGTCAACTGCCATTAAGTACTTATTCAAGTATATTAGTAAAGGAAATGATGAGTGGTGATGGGGATATTTGACAGTGACAAAAGTAGGAATGTCGGTGGTTTAATAGATAAGATAGAACAATACTACAATTGTCGTTATGTCTCTGCATGTGAAGCTTCATGGCGAATATTTGGTTATGCAATCCATCATAGATATCCAGCAGTAGAACGACCAAGTTTCCACCTCCCAAATCAGCAGTTTGTCGTGTACTCGAGCAACGACAATGTTGCTAAGTTACTTGATAAACCAAGAGTTCGTGAATCACAATTCCTTGCTTAGATGCAAATCAACTCATCTGCTACTTTTGCACAAACATTGACTTATTCAGAGTTCCCAAACCATTATGTGTACAAGAAATGCAAGCGTGAATGGCAAAGAAGGAAACGAGGTGGGTCTGTTGATAGAATGCCACATGTCTCACCAGCAGCTGGGGAGTTATATTACCTAAGGATTCTACTAACCCAAGTTCGAGGACCTTCATCTTATCAAGCAATCAGAACAGTTGATGGTGTTATCTATAATTCCTTCAAAGAAGCTTGCTTTGCATATGGCCTTTTAGATGATGACAAGGAATACGTTGCTGCAATAATGGAAGCATCATCATGGGCTACAGGTTTTAGTCTACGGAAGCTTTTTGTTACAATGTTACTGTGTGGTTCAATACAGAGGCCTCTTTTTGTATGGAATGAAATTTCAAAGTTGCTATCTGAAGATCTATTCCACATTCCTCGAAGTGATCCAAATATATCATGTGCGAACAATATTTCATTAGAATAGTTTACTTTTACATTTATGTTATATTACCAATTGAAACAACTATATTGAAGATAACATGCCATGTTTTTAATGTCACGCAGGTATTCCAAGCATGACATGTGCTAAAGAGGTAGCTGCACTTAGACAGATTGATGAGCTCCTTAGGAAAAATGGAAAAAAGTTTACATGATTTTACCTCACTCCCAATTCCTGACCATTTACCCAACCTTGATGTGACAAACAATATGATACTACAAGAGATGAATTATGATCGTGATGCATTACAAATAGAATCAACCAAGTTGGTTAATGCTTTAAACAAAGAGTAAAGGAATATATATGATAAGTTGATGGATGCTGTGAAAATTCCTTTTGGTGGTTTCTTCTTTGTTTATGGATATGGTGGAACTGGGAAGACCTTCTTGTGGAATGCATTAGCCTCATCATTACATGGCAATGGTGATATAGTACTAACTGTGGCATCAAGCGGTATAGCTGCAACATTATTACTAGGTGGACGAACAACTCATTCTAGATTTGCTATCCCGATACAAATTACAGAGTCTTTAACTTGCTCAATTTGGCAAAACTCACCACTAGCAACCCTCATTAAGCAAACAAAGCTTATAATTTGGGACGAAGCACCAATGGTACAACACTTTTGCTTGGAAGCTGTTGATCGAACTTTAAAGGATATAATGCAATGTAATCGGCCATTCGGTGGCAAATGTGTTGTTCTTGGGGGTGATTTCCGGCAGATCCTTCCAGTTATTCCTAAAG
>JANTPZ010090035.1:0-30275 GCA_025593235.1 Vachellia pachyceras
TTTTCTGCATTATTAAACCTTATTGTGGAAGAAGTGCATGAAGGTTTAGAATCAGAAAGGCTAAAAACGGAGAGATGTGGGAATGGGTTTATAAAGGATGAGAAAAGGTGCTTGTTGATGATGATGATGATGCTTCAGTGTGGTGGCACCCCATGTGTGATGTTGGATTGCTTCCCTTTAGCGTTGTGCAAATCATGAGGGCCATTGTTTTGTGATGAGGTGGTGGGGCCTACCTTGTAGATGACACAATCAATTCACGTGGTTAAAGTTGGGACCCACGCTTTCTAGTTGGAGCCACATAGTAGGAGGGTTTGTACACATATATAAGCATTATAGTGCTGCATAGTTGAGTGCCGGCTAAAAACTAAATTATAGTTAATTATATAAGCATTATACACATACTCAACGTTGAGTTGTGTGTGTTTTTAAATAAAAGGAAGCTGTTGTAAAAGGCTCTCAAACCAGGTACTAAAAAAGTATAGTGCATGTTTGGGAAACACTTATTCTCAACGTTGCAGGTAAGCCAATGCAAAAGCATCTCGAAATCCGTAAAAATCATATTGAAATCCGTAAAAGCATATTGAAATCCGTAAAGTCATATTGAAATCTGTAACTTCTTTCTCTGAACGGATTCTCAAATACACACATAACTGGCATCCTCAAAGAGGACGACTACATCTTGGGTTAGGAGAATATATCCATTAGGATAATTGCTTCAACATTCATTTGATAGGTTAAAAAATCTGTGTGACTTTACTTATATTTAAGAGTATAAAGAAACACCATATTAGATTTTAAGTTTTTACTCATAAATTATAAAAGAATACCCTGTTTTGGGGGGAGTACGATGACATAAATTAAAGGCAATATGTTCATCCATGATATCATAATCAAGGGCGGATCTACACCCATTTCACCGGGTACAACCGCACCCCCTGACTTCCAGAAAATTAGGTATATATTAGTATCATGTGATTTATTTTGCACTCACTCATTTGCTAATTTTGAACCCACTGAATTTTTACTCAAATTCTTCTTAAAATATATTAAAAATAAACCTCACTAATATACTCAGAAAATAGTTGTACCCCCTGAATCAAGGTCTGAGTCCGCCACTCATTTGGTCCCTAGTCCTTGTAAACAATTTTTTATGGATTTCACCATAAATATTAAAAATTCAGCTCCTTTTCTGTAATTGGCCTGGTCCTAAGAAAGATTTTTAGGAAAAACATGTGGAGCCACATGTATGACTACCAGAGTACCAATGCTCATGGCTTCAAGCTTCGTAGAAGCTTTATTGGCTTACTTGTTCTTTTTGACTTCCAAGTTCGGCCTTAGCTTTTACATCGGTCGGTTGCTGGTGAATATTAAACAAATTAAAACTACTAAATTAATAATTCATTCTTGTGAACACGAATATCTTTTGAAGAGATCGTTTAAATTGACATAGTTTTTATTACAAAATATAGGTGAGCTTGATGTAAACAACAGAACATGTGTGAGGCATTTACATTTAAAAATTCACACATAAAAGATAGCATCATTTGTTATTATTTTTAATGGAAGAGAGGGATTAATACCAAGACAATACAATTCATATGTTACTAAAAAATTAGGTGGGGATAAAGATCCAAAAACGTCATTTTGCAAAACACTCCTAACACATTTGCTTAGTATATGGTTCTTGTTTATAATGCCTAAGTCCTTCTAGAGATATTCAAGGTATAAGTCCTACCGGATAGGGCAGCCTCTGCTCTCCGCAGTAGGGTATCAATATGAGATATTATATGCTAGTTAAAGCGTGGTGGCTAAAGCATGAATTCGAGAAAAGTAGTACTTAATCCTTAACATGATATTTTAACCGGCAAATTCTGAAGAATTTTAATCATTACACCTCTATGAAACTTGAAGGTGATGATACTAAGTAAGGGAAATTAAGGCCTTTTGTTTTCATCCTCTGTTTATCTTTCTGCATTTTTACTTTCTAGCATTTTATTTCCTGCTATTCAATTTTCTGTCTGTTTTAATTATGAGTTCGTTTTTCTGTTCTTTCTCTTCTAGAACTTCTTCATCTTCTTCCTCTCCATCTTCTTCAAACAATAATGACAACACAAACATGGCAAGTTCTTCTTCTTTCAAAAACATCTTTTTTGAAGAAATACAATTTCAAGAAATTAACCAAAACATAGATGACTGGACTCTTCCAGAAGTTTCTCCAAACAAGATTTACCAACAACACTGCCGATGGTGGACCAAACATGATTATCATAGAACCACTGAAGAATCCGTTGCAATCCAACCAGGGCAAGAAGAATTTATTCTTCTTTCCCGAAAATCTATTGAAAACATAGGCAAAATTATACTTGGATGCATATTTGATGTGTTCAAGTAGCCTTGAAATCTCTGGTCTGAAGAGGTTTTAATGATGCCTCCTTCATTTGCCTAAGAGATGGCAGACATAACAAATTTTCTGACTCTCTTTTTGCTGCAGTTGAAGTAGGCTTCCACAAGGGACCAGTCTACTTTAATTGTTACCCCAACCAAACTGTTCATTTGAATGATCGAAACATCATGGACACTCTCAAACTCTTAATCAAATTCAAAGGATTCGACATGAAACCCGGATCTGATCCTGTATCTTTGCAATATAGTATACAGTATAAGGTCTCAAAAACTACTACATCGATGGCTCTTATGCCCATAGATGATGGTCAAACAATAGTTTTCTTAACAGATTACAAGAATGCCAATATCACGATTCCTCAAACAATTATGTGGAAAGACATTGTCCTTCCTGATGATTGGCAACTTGACCAAGCTACCCAGCCTACTTCGAGACCTATACCTCAAATCAATAGGATAACTCAGGACCCATTCAGAACTGTTGATATTTCTTTTGACAGATCAAGATAATCTTTTTCTTAAACATCCAGGTCTTCATATGAAAATTTTAGAACAGTAAACAGTGAGCTACCCAAGCACTCTTATTCCTTGGTGCTTTGATCTCTTCCTTCAGTTATCTATGTTCCTCCTCCTGAGACACCTGCAGATAATTCTTTTCCAACTATGGTTTCAATACAAGGAGTAGATAACACTCTAAATATACCCCAAACATCATATTAAAGGGAGGATGATGACTTAACGGTAGGTTCTCCAACCCAATCTAATATGAATGGTGAACCTAGAATTATTTCTATTATCAAAAATCATTTTGAAATTGATAAACCAAGTCTTCGAAAAGAATTTTATTCCTTAGAAAATGCTTTATGAAGAAAATGGTTTAATGAAAATTTTAAAGGTAATTTAAGAAACCAAGTTCAAACTCAATTTCATGAATTTTTGGAATTTCATGAAATAAACATTCCCTTTTTCTATTGGTTCGAGATTTATGCTTACAAACATAATTTAAACTACCCCCTTTTTTGCAAATATCAATGTTGCTAAAAGAGATTGGAATACTTCTTTGAAAGAAACAATTTCTTCAGTCTTCCCCCTTCAACCCCAATTCAAATTCCAAAACTAATAGACGATAAAGGACATTATATTATCATTGTACCATTCAAATTTAAAAATATTGAACAAAAAGTTGACCCCAGAGACATTAAAAATATTATTGAACAAAACAATTATACTAACCAGTATCTCTAGATCATTGGAGATCATATTAACCAAACTACTTCAACCTCACAACCAACTCTTGTTAACTCTTAACATACCTCTAATATTCAAACACCTTTATTCAAACATTTTAAAATTAATCCTCAAATAAGGATAAAAATCCAAACAAAAACTAAAGCTGATTTAATTAGACAAACATTTTAAAATTAATCCTCAAACAAGGATTTTCTAGACAATTGAAAGAATGGTGGGATTATTATATTTCTTCTCAGGATAAACAGACTATTTTTTAGGCTATTACAACATAAGCAGATGGGACACCAATTACCCATAATGGTGAGCCTATTCCTGATTCTGTTAACAGATTGATTTTTATAATTGTTAAACATTTCGTGGGTGATCCTTCCTTATGGAAAGATAGGTCTACCGAATTACTTTCTAATCTTAGGTGTAGAACACTATCTGATTTCAGATGGTATAGAGATACGTTCTTAACTCAAGTATTCATTAGGGATGATGCTCATCAACCATTTTGGAAAGAAAAATTCTTAGCCGGCTTACCAACTGCGTTTGATGAGAAGGTGAAAGAAAAATTAAAAAGTCTTAATGATGGCAACATTCCCTATGAACACTTGACTTATGGGCAACTGATCTCTTAAGTTCAAAAAATTGCACATAAAATTTGTCAAGATGATAAGATTCAACACCAATTAGTGAAGGAAAAGACTACAACCAAGAAAGAATTGGGCACATTTTGTGAACAATTTGGCTTTCATGGCTGTAAAAAGACTAATCCTTCACTGAAGAAACATCATAAACACTTCTCAAAAAGATCTGAAATTCCTCACAAAAACTTTAGAAAATCCAAACCCAATACTCCCCCAAGGAAATTAAAAAATGAATTTTGATCCAAACCACCTATTAGCCTCCCAAAATAGTTAAAAATTATTTGTTTTAAATGCGGAAAACCAGTTCACATTTCTAGATATTGCAGATTTTCTAAAAAGATTAAGGCACTTCATCTAGAAGAGCCCGTATTTCAACATATTAACAAACTCATGCTTGATTCTGATTCAAATTCTGAATCCAATTCAGAGCCAAGGAATGAGTCTAGTTCTTCTGAAAACACAAACCAAATTCGGCTTGATGAATTGGAAACTATTGATCAAATCCCGGATGACATGAAGTGCAAATATCTCTCAAAATATAAAGATATTTTATCTTCAGCATCCACTTCAAACCCCGATTCTAAATCAAAACATAAACTTCCTTTTAAATATGATTTAACCCAAACTCTCAACAAATTTAAGCAAACCTCTCTAAACCTACAACTATCCAAGACCTCCAGTCAGAGATTAATAATCCTAAATCCGAGGTAAAATTAATTAAACTAAGATAAGATACCCAACAAACATTGATTTCTCAAATATCTGAAAATAAACTTTCTAACATAAATAAGAATCAAGAAAAATAAATTCACACAAACTTTGACAAACATCCTGAATAGTTTGAAGAATATTTTCTAAACATAATTTCACAATTGACAAAAGTTTCATATAAAAGCAAAACATATTATTGGTAATAATTTTATTTTAGAAACAACAGTTTTGTTTGACACAGGAGCAGAGTCTAACTGCATTCTAGAAGGACTTGTTCCTCAAAGTATTTTGAAAAAACAACTGAGGTTTTAAGAGGCATAACCAAAGATAGGTTAAATGTTGAATACAAGATTTCAGATGTTGTTATTCAAAATGAATTTTTGAAAATTAAAACACCTTTTATCTTAGTAAAAGAAATGTCTGAGCAAATCATTCTTGGAGCACCCTTTACAACTCTTATGTTTCCTTATCAAATAGGAACATAAGGGTTTTCTAAAAACATTTTGGGAAAAAGATTCTTTTCCCATGGGCTCGGTCCATAAAGGTAAAAGAATTAAACCCAATTTCTTTTAAACAAAATTAAATAAATTTTCTAAAAAAAGAAATTTCTTTTCAAAGGGTTGAACAATTTTTATCCCAAACAAAAGTTCAGAATAAAATTCAAGAATGTTTAGAAACAATTCATATAAGAATTTGTTTTGATTCCTTTTGGGATAGGAAGCAACATGTGGTAGATTTACCATATGAGCCAAACTTTTCTGAGAAAAATATTCTAACAAAGGCTAGACCAATCCAAATGAGTCAAGATCTTCTTGAAACTTGTAAAAAGGAGATTCAAGATCTTTTAAATAAAAACCTTATTAGGAAGATTAGGAGTCCTTGTTCATGTGCTGCTTTTTATGTTAATAAAAATGCAGAAATTAAAAGAGGAACTCCAAGACTTGTCATCTACCTGGAAAACAGGGTCATCCAACCAATCTAGTATCAAAAAATTTGAGTCTTCCACTCAAAAATCACAAACAGGACCTTCAGTCTAAAAATATGATAAAAAACCCTTCAGTCTTATGTACAGAAACTCCCATCACAAAACTGGAGCCAAACACTGACCAAACAAGATGAGAAAACACCATACCTTCAAACCATGACCAAACAGAGTATGATTTGATTAATCACCAATTTGCGCTTCAACTCTCAAAAACACCAGTACAGGTTTCTCAAAAACAATTCGTAACTGCATCCTCCCAAGCACTTACCATCCAGCCTAAAAAGAAACTAGTAACACCTTATATCCAAAAGCCTGGTA
Source organism: Vachellia pachyceras (assembly GCA_025593235.1). NCBI lineage: Eukaryota > Viridiplantae > Streptophyta > Magnoliopsida > Fabales > Fabaceae > Vachellia > Vachellia pachyceras. The sequence continues at coordinate 6,301 of JANTPZ010090035.1, forward strand.
AAGCCAGATTCATTTGTCAGGTTGAACCACTTGAAAAACACCCAATTTAACAGCCTTAAAGATTTTTCCCTTAGGGTGGCACTTTAAGCCTGTCAATCCTCAAAAACAAGAGAGTATTATGAATTAATATTGATTCATTCTGATTCTGTTGCTCTCTCTAGGAAAGCAGACCCAAAAGAAGAATCTTTAATAACTCATTATACTCTTCAAATCAAAAGGGTTCTCACTCCATCCCAGTGGGGATATGATTTAAACAACGTTTTTGGGATATTGATTTTGAACCCAATGGATATTCATACTAGGATTATCAAGATGCCTGGTAGAAAATCTTCTGGGACCAAAATCGATTTTTTAAGCATTCTTGATTTATTTATTTTAATAAATCAATCAAGTACCAATTTCCTCAATGGTTTCTACATTGGTGGGATTTCTTTGGAGTCACCCCTCAAGTTTTCCCCCTAATGTAATTCAAGCCTTTGAGTACTTCAAACAAAAATTTAATCTTTGTGTAGAGCATACATTCCAGAGTATCTTTGCCTTTCGAAGCAGAGTATTTTCCTGAACCAAATAGCCAGAATTCAAACCAGACTCGCAGGATTCCAAAGCAAACAAGAACTTGTGCAACAGCTCGGCTCAATAATTCAACTTCTTACTAATGAAGTTTCCCTTTCAAGTTGAGCAAGACAAGGACCATCAACATCCAACTCTCCAACACCAAAACCTGATGATGAAGAAGAGTTAGTTGGAGGAATCAAACTATGATATTCATGAATCTAACATGTCACTACAAAAAACAGGCTGCATTAGTAGCGGTTATTTTATGTATTAGTAGCGGTTATAAACGCTACAAGAACATGTTGTAGTAGTTAGGCGAACCGCTGCAAAACCCCACTGCGGCAAACGATTTAGCAATGGTTCTAAAGAACCGCGGTACACATAGATTGAACCGATACTAAATTTGTAACGGTTATGAAATAACTACTACAAATGCACGACATAACGGAAGGAGTTACGAACATGTTGTAGTGGCCCATAGCTGCTACTAATCTGGCATAAATCGCTACTAAGTAAAATAGTAATTCTCGCCCGAAAATTTTCCCTCTAAACATTTGCAGCGGTTACATAACCGCTATTAAATAAAATAATAATTCCTGCCCTTTTTTTCGACAGTGAAAAATTCCCTCCAAATTTTTTGCAGCGGTTTTATCAATCGCTACTAATTTGAAATTGTATTTTGCCCCTCTTTTTTTTGTAGCGGTTCTGAATCGCTACTAAATGTCATTTAATTGGAAAAAAATTTAAAAAAAGCATACGGGTTTAAAAGGTTGTGAAAAGTTGCAGCAGTTATAGAACCGCTACTAAATATTATGAAATTATTAAAAAAATAAAAAAATAATTTTCATAAAAAAAATAAAAATCGACAAAAAAAGTAAACATGCAAAAAATATTTAATTAAAACACAAATTTAATTTCTTTAATAATGCTTGCAAAAAATATTTAATTAAAATACAAATTTAATTTCTTTAATAATGCTTACATTATATTGAGTTAAAAACTGTACCAAAAAATTATAAATAAATACAGAAAAAAGATAAACTTAAACAATCACAAAAAATAAAATATCAAATTAAAAAGAAGAAAACATGAGGTAGCCATGAGGTAGTGAATGTATTCCTTAGATATTCACAAATGCATGGTTAATCATGATCAAAAGAAGCCCAAAAGATAGCATGTCAAATTATGAAGTTAGAAAGTCACAAGTTTGACTAATTAGCAAGTGTGAAGTTGGTCAAACCCCATAATTTGACCTATCGTGAAACAGAGCAAATGAACTTCAAATGAGATTAATTTTTACAGAAAAATATTTCCTATTGCAAGCTTTAAAACAAGTTAAATAACACTGGAATTGGAGTTTTGTACTAAGAGTTATGATGTTCCAAAGTTAACGAAAAATCACAGAAAAATCTGGGAAAAATGAAAATTTGCCAAATGAGCAGTACATTTTTAAGTATTAAACTGATTCAATTGGGTAAGCTAGTAACCCAATGAGTATTTTTTTCATGTAGAGGAACTTATAAGCTTCAAATAGAAATTGGAAGCACTCAATTTAGATTTTTCTAGAATTAGTTATGAATTTTCAAAGTTGGCCCAAAAAGCTGTGAATAGTGACATGAATAGTAGCCTAAACTTGAAAATTTTATTTTTCATTCATTGGTTACTCTAAGTCACTAAAGGCCTAAAGGTGTTTCCAAATGGATATAAAATGAAGCTAAAGGTAAGGTTAATGTGTTACATAAAGAACATTATCACACACATTCTTTTCAATGTGCATAACACAAGACTGTGACGTAACATATTAGTCTTCCAATAAGGAAAAGTAAAAAATATACTCCTCTTCCGTTATTGCTGAACCGGGTCAACCTCGAAAGTAATACGTGTTTTCCTTCCGTCTCGTTTTGAATTATCCTTTTTTCTAAACCCAAAATTAACATTAATAAGCTTACTAAAAATATCGAAACCACTTAACATGACAGGTGATCCTCTTCTTTCATGTTTTCCACCAAAATGATTTCTTTGCAACCTAAATCTGTGCTTGCCATCAAGAAATCGGTGATGTTCGATAAAGCACCACTTCCAACTGTGTGGTAGGCATAATGGCTTCGCATCAAAGTTACACACGGGACAAGCGAGGCCAATATGCATGTTCCATCCAAATAAAGTTCAAAGACCCAAAAAGTCACTTATCATACACATCAAAGCTGCACGCAATTTGAACAGCTCCTTATCATATGCATCATATGTCTCAACCTCATCATTCCATAATTCAACCAACTCCTTCATCAAGGGTTGTAGGTACACATCAATATCGTTGCCCAGTGCTTTCTTTCCTAGGATGATCATAGATAAAATTAATGAGTTCTGCTTCATACACATCCAAGGAGGCAAATTGTAAGGAATTAATACCACAGGCCAAATACTGTAACTTGTGCTTAGGTTCCTGAAAGGATTGAATCCGTCAGTCGCTAGAGTAAGGCGTATGTTTCTGGGATCCACCGCAAAATCTGGAAATTCTTTTCAAACCCCTTCCAAGCCTCAGAATTCCACGGATGTCTTAACTTACCATCGAAATTCTCTTCAACAGCATGCCACCTCATGTCCTCAACAATTTTAGTCGAGAAATACAATCTCTGAAGTGGTGGCTCCAAAGGAAAATACCTAAGAATCTTTGCAGGTTTCTTCTTCTTATTCTTCCCCTTCCCGGCCAGCTTGTATCTCGACATGTTACACCGCTTACAAATTTCTCTATCCACATCTTCTCCCCAATAAAGCATGCAATCATTTGGGCAGGAATGGATTTTTTTCATACTTCAAACCCAATTTAGTGATAATCTTCTTTGCATCATAAAAAGATGCTGTGATCGATGCTTCAGCGTCGAGCAACAATTCTAATATCATCGAAATTCCCCTACCAGATATACCACATAGACACTTAATGTGATACAATTTCATTAAAAAAGATAATTTGGAGTATTTTCCACACCTAGGATATAAAGCCTTGTCAGCTTCTTCCATGAGCTCAAAGAAAGTTCAAGATTCCGCGTTCTTCATATACTGAGGTTCCGGACCTTGCACTTCATCTGTGACTACATTGTGATAAACTCCAAAAGCATCACGAAGTGCATCATTGACGGGGTCAACCCGATCCTCTTCCACTCCTATTTGTGAGAGTACAAGAGCACACTCTCTTAAGACATCACCAGTTTCTCCATGATATACCCAGTTTTTGTAACTTTGAGGGAATGGCTTAACTATCAAGTGTTCCCTAACAACATCTTTAACTTGCCATTTTATGAAATTACATTTAGAGCAGGGACATGAAATCTTACCGTTAATCTTGCCATGTGTATCAGTAAAATCCAAGAAAATGTTTAATCCGGCCAAATATCGAGCGGACGTGTGAGGAAACTTGATCCATGACTTATCCATCACAAGAGACTTGAGTGCAATATCACAAAGAATAAGAAAGTGTGATCAGAGACAGAAATTAGAGGAAGAATGGAGAATTTTACAAGAAATCTGATTTTTGGAAGGCTTAGTTTGGAGTTTGTCAACGGTCCCAAATTTACAGCGGTTCTAAACTGCTTCAAAAAAGGCTACAAAATGCATGACTGTTCAACTTTGCAGTGGTTCTAAACTGCTGCTAATTAGTTGATCGTTGGCAATTGTGGCGGTTCTATAACCACTACAAAAAAGAGGCAAATTTTCAAATTTCAAATTACCGCTGCTAAAAACATAGGAAATTTTTTTAAAAAATTTTAAATGAACCGCTACTAAAATAGAGGGAAATTTTTTTAAAAATTTTCGAATTAGCAGCGGTCAACGTTCTTTAGACTCTGTTGGATCCTCTTCTAGGTCTCAGTGTTGATGTTGAACTGCAGGAAGTTGCCTCCTTGCTCCATCAAGTAGCGGTTGAAGAGCTGACAACCCTTCCCCCGTAGCTGCCGAGTGATGTCATCCCACTGCACGATAACCCTCTGCCCACTAAGGAGTTGGTGTACATCCCTCAGTGTGAGCTTCTTCGCAATTGTTGCCCCTGTCGAATCTGAAAATTTAATTCATACAATTATTTCATAAAAATAATTATTTATTAATAAATAAATTAAATTAAATAATTATTTATTATTAAACAAATTAAATAAACCATTTTAATTAAAAAATGTATTACTTATTTACTTACCCTGAACGTCGACCTCAAACCCAGTGGATCGACTAGCAAAAAGGCGTCGGAATCCTTAGTTCCTCTCGATGTCTTGGTCCTCAAACATCTTAGCCTCTTGGACTGAGATGTTGATATCGTCAACGTCAAAGTCGTTGACACTCAACATAATGTCCCCAGCCTCCTCCTGACCATCTCCACCCTATGGGAACATAGGCTTCTTCCCATACCTCTAACTGTGCTCTTGATCAGTTATCTGAAAAAAATTAATTAAAATAAAATAAATAAAAATTTTTTAAAAAATATAAATATCTAAAAAATAAAAAAATGTAAATAAAAATTAAATATATAAAAGAATTAAAACTAACCTTAACAAAAAAGCTGAATATGTAAAAAATTTTAGGAAACTCTAAAATTTGCTCTCCGAAGTGACATTTCCAAAATACAAAAGTGATGAAGTGAGGGGGAGGGGGTTTATATAGTCGTTGATTTAGTAGCGATTTTTGTACGACCACTACTAATTAGTACCGGTTTTACCAAAACCGCTACCTTAACAGCTGCAAAATTAACACGCCTACTCGGAAATGGCACCATTTAATAGCGGTTTGTTTGAACCGTTGCTAATTGAGCAACTCTTCATTTTTGTAGCGGTTATTTTTTAAGAAACCACTACAAATTGTGTTACAGATCAGTAGAGGTTATGAAAATGCTACAAATGTCATTGCCACTTATGACCTTTCGTTTCTGCAGCGGTCAGCCTTTATTAAAACCACTGTAAAGGTGTAAAATAACCGTAACAATTTTTTTTGTTTTTGTAGCGGTTTTAAACCACTACTAAATCATTCACAGATTTTCGTCACAAATTAGTAGCATTTTGACCAAAACCGCTACAAAGTTCATGATTTAGTAGCGGTTATCAAAACCGCTACTAATTTACCACTGCTAAATACTATTTTTTTGGTAGTGTGTGGTTGTAACTTTTAATTGAAAAGATATTGCTTTAGAAGATACCACTTTAAGACATATATTCATACTCTATAAATACACTCCCTATCGCCTCATTTTGAGATATTCAACAAAATCAAACTTATTTTCTTTCTATTTGAATGCACACAGAAATAAAGTAAAATTATTATTTTGTAAAACCCTTTGTTGCCTTGACTTGAGTGTTCCCAACATGCACCGTATAGCAATATAAGGAGGAGAATTAAGCCTATATAGACTTTGTGACAATATGTTTGATGTTTATTAGGAGTCAACATGTGCAAAGAATCTATGGGACAAATTTGAGATGAGGTACACACAAGTAAAAGTTTTTTGTTGCTTGTTTTAATAACTACAAAATGATTGAAGAAAATTTGTCATGAAACAATTAGAGAAATTAAACATATTTTGAATGATTTTAAACAACATAATATGAATATAGATGAGTGTATTGTTGTCTCCTCAATAATATATAAACTTTCTTGTTTCAGGAAAGACTTCAAAGAGAGTATTAAACACAGAAAACAAGATATCACTTTTGAGTAGTTAGGGAGCCATATTCTCTTAGAAGAATATAAAAATGCAAGATGAAGTAAGGGATATAACTACTCATGAGAAAGTATACATAAGGAATGTAAGTCCCATATGTAACGCCCCAAAATTTAGAATTGTAATCCCCTAAACAATATGGCCAAATTGTAATCCCCAAACAAATTTAACCACATAATATATTTACAGTTAATTATGTAACTCTTACTTTCTTCTGATACTATTAATACTTTTAAACAACTCAGACTCTGATATCATTTATAATCTTCACAAAATACCAAACATTAAACATATTATTATTAAATCCTCAAGGTCCAGGACACAAAAGTTGTGGGTGAGACACCCAGTCCACAAATCACTGAAAGCCACAAAAGTCAACAATATTTGGAACTCCCTTTAAACATATAGGTCCATAAATAATACTCAAATAAATACGTAACAAGTTAGAGATACCAAAAGATAAATTTTTAACTATAGGCCTAATACCCCGACATAACCATAGGGATAAAAAAAATCAGAGTATACAAGCCCTAAAGTCTGACAATATATATGTCTCCTTAAAATAATTTAACTATTAAGCCTACATTGATAGTTGCTATCAAACTGTTTGCTCCTTCCCTTCATGCCTTGAATCACTAAGTTCCTTTCCTGAAAAATTATATATTAATAGGGTGAGACATAAAGTCCCAGTAACCAATAATAAATTCATAGAATATACAATACAGGATTGTAAGTCAGTGAAACAGTGCTAATATACGATATTCAAACAAAATTAATGTTTTTCATTCAATACAAGTAGAATACACAAGTGATCCTTCCATCCTACTCCTCCATATCACTCCATGACATGGATCCGGCTTAATGCCCGAGCAACCTTGCCAAGGTCCAACAGCAACATTAATCCAACCGGTCCCCCTTCATTCTCCCTCCTGGGTCTAGAATCAAAGGGTGTCTAGCCTCCCACCCTAGTCTAGGCTGGCTCCCCCTGGGTCTAGGCTAACTCCCCACCTGGGTCTGCCTCACAATAAAGCCAACCACTACGATCAGTAGTGGGGCAACCGCGGATACAACACAAATCCCATTATTACAAGATCAACCCAACTACTTCAAACCACCTAACATATCCTTTAATACACATCAACACAAGATAATCACAAATGCATTAATTCACAATTTATTACAGATAAAGATAAATTATCAAAAGTTCATCATGCATATCTCTGAGCAAAACACATCCTTTATAACTAAGGTATAAAATACTTCCCACTTTACTAAAATTGAACATATAAAAGTAAAAGTAAAATTTGTAATATATAACTAAGGTATCGAAAATACCTTACGATCCATGCAAGCATATAAAATGAATTAACCATGATTACCTAGACTCCATGATACTTGTAAGTCCAATTCACAGAGCACCAACCAAACTCAAACTAATCTACAAATAATGTAGATAAAAAGTTTAATATATATATATAAATTACATAATTAACTTGATTATCTACCTTTAATGTTTTTAAATAATCATTTAAAATTTATAGACCTCAATAGTCTCTCAGCTATTTAATTTAACCCACAATTCAATTATTCCCCTCAACCCAAAAACATAATTAATTCGCAAATCAATTTCAATCGTACAATTCTCAATTTAAAGTTTAGGGCTTTAAATATAAAACTGTTAAACTATAGATCCTTAATCTGTTCAACAACATAAACCGATTAACACTTCAAGAATACTTTCAATGACGCTAATAAATTGTTAACTCAAACCTAATACGTATAAATAACTTATGTAGATTAAATCATAAAATGATTAAATCAAATAATTATTTTAAATTATGACAACAATTAAATCATAAATTCAAAAGAAGAAAAGTTAATAGTTATTTCTCATCTAGCTTTTATTAGACAGTTTTTGACAAAACTCAATCTTTATCTTAAATCCAAATCTTAAATTTTCATTTGGTCAGTATGATATTACTATTATTAGAAAGAGAAAATTATTTAGAAAATTTTTTATGAAGGAAGTAAATTGAAAAGAAGTAGTTGTGATTACCTAATTGATCACACTATAAAAACCACACTAGGAGCCGCCGACGCCACAGAGGAATGAGAAATGAACGAGTGACCTAAGGCGTGAGGTGTGGGGTATATAATTAATACCCCCACATGATGCAGTCACTGCACAGGCGTAATTTCTTTTTTTTTTTTATAATACACACCCATAAATGAAACGGACAACTCCATCCCCTTTCCTTTCTTTTTTTTTTCCTTATTTATTCACACCATTAAGTAGCAACGTGCCTCCTTTCTTTTATATTATAGTATATTATATATCATTATGTAATATTATCCCATTTTCTTTTAGATATATAGTTATTTCTTTCTTTTCTTATCTTTTCCTTTCTTTTAATTTTATTTTATTCTATGATTTCTTTAATTCAAAGCCTCACATTAGGATAAAGTATTTTTAACTTAAAAAATTATCTAACAGATTATATTTAATATAAGTATTATTTCTAACCCGTAAAGTAAATAATTATTTACCAATGATAATTGAATCCTCTAAATAAATAAAAATTAGGATGTTCCACCATAAGACCTAAGGAAAAGAGGGGAGAATAATGACAAATCTCAGGCACAATATAGTCACATAAGTGAAATAGAGGAAACTATTTATTTTGTGGAATGACTAGACATTACAAAAGGGAACACAGTTTGTTCAAAAAAGAAGAATGAGGAAGATAATAATGCAGCAACTAAAGTTGACAATTTTGTGGCTATGATTTATAAGGTCCACCTGGTTGATAACGATGAGTCATGGTTAGTGGACTCTTGTGCAACTCGTCATGTGTGAAAGAAAAGGGCCATCTTCAAGTCATTAAAAGAAGAAGAAAGAGATGTGCTTTACATGGAAAATGCTTCAAGTGTCCAAGTCAATGGTAAGGGAACTATGCAAATTGAAATTACTTTTGGGTAAACTCTCACTCTAAGAGATGTCTATTATGTACCATAACTCATGATCAATTTAATTTATGTACCCTTAACAAGTATGAATTTAAGTCTGTATTTGATGGAGACAAGTTTATTCTCATTGAGGGTGAAATGTTTGTAAGGCAAGGTGACTTTTTTGAAAATATATTCAAGTGTAATGTTACTAAAATTAATAATAATATTTATAGTTTTGTTTACATTGTTAACTCCTCCAATATGTGGCATTATCATTTGAGTCATATTGATTTTGGTAAAGTAAATGATATGATAAATCTTAAATTGATTCTAAAGTCTACTAGCAATCATAAATCTACTATATGCATGATGAATAAAATAGACATCATTTCTCTAAAGTAAAAAAAGAAGTTCAAAAATGTTATATCTATTTAATGCATTTAAAGGATGAAATGTTAGCCAAATTTAAGATTTTTAAAAACTCAAGTAGAACTTCAATATAAAACATTTATTAAATATATAATGTAGCAGGGAGAATATCATTATGTAAAATATTTTGAATACGTTGGTATAATACATCATGTAACTATCCCATTTTCCCTACAACAAAATGGAATAGCAAAAAGGAAAAATAGGTCCTTGTAGAAAGGTTAATGCCATGTTATCCTTATAACTCTTATTCAAATGGGAAGGGAAAAATGTTCCTAGTGATAATACCTTATTATAATAAATAGAACTTATTAGAAGAAGTAAATAAATAGAACTTGTTATAATAAACAGAACTTATTAGAAGAAGTAAATAAATAGAACTTGTTATAATAAATAGAACTTATTAGAAGAAGTAAAATGGTTAGGAAAGCAAAATCCTATGGTTCAGACTTCTTCATGTTTCTTTTTGAGGGGATCAAAGAAATAGACTTATATTGTAGACTCTGCTGCGGACTTTGAGGACACAAACGACAGTCAACGCTAGAGCTACAGGCTTTTGATTTTATGGCAAAAATGAAAGGGGAAACCACAATCACCAGATGCAGAGACCAGAGAGGAGAACAGAATTGTAGGAAGTAGAGGCGCGAGCAAGAGAAAACTAGAGAGGAGGAGGAGAGACGATAATGAAGGTGACACGTCAGATAGAGGGGGAGTTTTTTTTCTTTTATTAAATTCAAAAACTAAAATCAAATCAGTTTTTGAATTTTGAAAAAATTAGAAAAGGGATGAAACTTCGTTGTTTCATCCCTGATTCATTTAAAAAGTTAACTTGGATGACTTGCTCCACTTGGCAAGTTATATGAGTTAAACCCGGGTTACACTGGGTTCTATCAACCCCGAACTAGGAGCCAACTTGGACAATATTGGATATAGGGTCACTGAGTTTAGGGTTGACTCAGTCGGTCCAATCCAACTTTAATTACATTGATCACAATGCAATACTTTTAGTTACAATGCCTTTTCCTTTCCAAAATTAAGTTGCTCCGTTTATCCGAAGATTTAGATAGAAATATTTTTGGTATCGTGATAGAAAATTTGTGTAAAGATTGCATTTTATTGAAAGGGTTGTTCATGATTTTTTTTTTTAAAAAAGGTATGTTTTTCATTTTCTATTTTATAATCAATGTCGAACGCATGGAAGCGGCTGAAAATAATATTTTTAACTTACCTTGTGTTTTATTAAAATTCACACAGCACAAAATATTTAATTATTTTAAATAATTAATCTACAAAAATAATTATTGAATCCGTTCATCCTAATACATTATTTGATTTTATGAGAGCCATTAAAGGTGGTTAATTCCAACTATAATTTCAGCTTTTGACTCTTCGAAGTGCTCTTTCTTTCATTTTGTAGCAACTTCTTGTTTTAAATTTGTTAAATTCTCTCGTGTGAAGATACTTGTGTCGCAGAGTATGGTCCACTGGAAGCCTGGTTACATACTAGATGATGTGAAGATCATACTAAGACAATTTTTTGTTATATTTTTGTTATTAAATTCGAAATTTCATTTAAAAAAAAAAAAAGATACACCTACTTGTCCCTGCCCCATGTGCCCTTCGAGCAATTAATCTCACAATAAAAAGCTGTGGACGAAGAGAATTTAAATAGGGGAAATGAAAATGAAGTTTCAACATGAACTACTTTTTCTTTCAGGCAATTATGAGATGAACTACTTACTCCTATGACCTATATTTATGGGCCAAACAGAAAAAGTATATTTTGATCCTATTTATATATAAATCGCATTATTAAATTTTTATATAAATATTTAATTTTATCATTAATTTATTATTATATTAAAAATTTATTAAATTGTAAAGTAGAGTTAATGAATTTTAAGATTTTTCTTATTAGTGTGTGTGAGACGTGATTGAAATGACCTAGAAATTGAATCTATGGTGTATGTCATGACTTATAGGAGTTTTTATATTTTATGTTAATTATCTTTCATTTACATATATTTATGCACCGTTTTTCTTCATTTATGTTTTTAAAATATATTGTAATGAAAATTGAGTATAATTCAACTTTGAAAAATATGAAAAAAAAACATTAATATTCCAATTTCTTTATTTTTCCAGTGTCATCTCCAACCTAACCATATGCCATCAGATAAATTACCACTTTACAAAGGCAGAAAAAAAAAAGAACTTTACACAACACTCCCTCGATCGTCTTGATTTTATAATCAGTTGTTGTTAATGGAACAGACCAATGAACAAGTGTGTACTCATTAATTAAAGGTAAGCGCGCCTGGTTCAATAGTAAATTAAGAATTTTAAGTTTTTTAACTTACCTTGTGTTTTATTAAAATTCACACAGCACAAAAAGTTTCACAAACACTTTTGAAGTTGCTTGAGTGTTATCTGAGAATATTGCAGAAGATTTTGAAATTTAGTGAAAATACTCGAGTGTTGAAATTCTTATGCTCGAGTGTTAGTAATACTTTCAGTTGATACTCGAGTGTTCAGAAGAAAACTTGAAGTGAAATTATTTGAAATATCACAATATTCGAGTGTTGAAAACAGAAAACTCGAGTATTGTCACTTTTCTGCCATTACTCGAGTGTTTAGATGGAAGTATTGTGTTTTTGATAAAATGGAACTCGATACTCGAGTATTCAAAAGTCAATACTTGAGTGTCGTCAACACTTACTCGAGTGTTGTGCTTGAAGTGTTGTCTTTCATTTTAAAACGTTTGCCTGATACTCGAGTGTTGAGAACAAGCACTCGAGTGTTGTCAACACTTCCTCCACAACACGAGTGTTATGCTTCAAGTTCAAGTATTTTGACTCAATACTCGAGTATTCAAACTCAATACTCGAGTGTTGTCAATACTTCCATTTGTAACTAGAGTATTATGCTTCAAGTGTTGAGTACTTTTTCGAAAACAAAACCCGATACTCGAGTATTGCAACTCAATACTCGAGTGTTGTCAATACTTCAATACCAATACTCGAGTTTCACATGAAAGTATTCTGTCAAAACATATTTTAACACCAATACTTGAGTATTCAAAATTATCACTCGAGTGTTTGTAACACTTTATCTCAATACTTGAGTTTTCATTTAAAGTGTTGGATTTCAGAAACATTTTTAACTTGCAATACTCGAGTATTGAAATCAAGAACTCGAGTATTATCAACACTTTCAACAAAAACTCAAGTGTTGCCTGAAAGTATTGGTTTTTAACTGATGAAAAACATTGATACTAGATTATTAAACCACAGAACTCTAGTATTCCTTAATACTTTCATACAAACTTGATAGAACTCGAGTGTTTTACTAAGAACACTTAATCATCAACAATTTAAACTTTATAATCCCTAAAATTATTTTGTTATCATCAAAATAAGGTGCATTGAATGCAGTGGAATGATTAATTACTCCCTTCGTTCCACTATAATAGTCACTTTATCTAATTCATTAAAAAAAGAAAAGAAAAGAAATGATAGACTCATTAAATATACATTAAATTGAAGTATTCTTTTTAACTTTAATCACATGAAATAAGGTTTTGAAGAAAATCATACTTGGGAATTAATTAAATGTGTAAGATTGGAAAGTTAGCATTATTTATCCCATAAATGACTTATATTGTTAATCGAGACATTTTTTATTTTTCTAGAAAGTTAGCAATAAATTAATCTTCGTTGAATTTTCTTTGAAGACGTATTTCAACATATTTCAATTATGTCGATAGTGACGTGTACGTCTAGCATCCTATTTATTATACAAGTAATTTCGAAGGGGTGTTTGGTATTAGGAATTTGAAGGGAAGGGGATGAAAAATTAGAGAGTTGAATTTAAAAGAAACTGAAGAAGTGAGAGTATAGAATAGCAACAAAGACGAGGTGTATGATAAAAAGGCAAGATAAATTGATTAAAATTTTTTAACGACACTACCTTATTTTTTGAATCCGATTCAAAAACATTTACATCTGCTCATTTTCCCTTCCCTCCTCTCGTATTAAATATATTTTAATACTACCCGTCATGCTTAATATAAAGATAACTTGTCACTATTATTTTAAATTAAAATTAAAAAAATTAAATACATTAATTAAATGTATTTATTTAGGTACATTATTATATTACATGCTTCTTTCTATAAATCCGAATAACTTTTTTTATAAGACAACAGAAACCAATCGATGGATGACAGCAATACACTTTATTCATCTGAAACTCCTCATAATTTAATAATCTTCAACTATTATGTACTACGAAGATGAGCAAAATCCCTCATTTTCTGGTGATACCTTTCCATGTTCTGGGACATGTGAATCCTCTGATGCAGTTCTCCCAGGTTTTGGTCAAAAATGGCTGCAAGATATATATACATATATATATAATATATGGGCGCGCACTCAAGATAAGCCATCCGAAACAATATATATAATATATGGGCGCGCGTGCACAATAAGCCATCCGAAACCAATCGATTGATCACAGCAACACACTTTAATCATATGAAACTCCTCAGAATTCAATTACCTTCAACAACTTTGTACTACAAAGATGAGCAAAATCCCTCATTTTCTGGTGATACCTTTCCCAGTTCTGGGACATGTGAATCCTCTGATGCAATTCTCTCAGGTTTTGGTCAAACATGGCTGCAAGATATATATATATATATATATATAATATGCGCGCGCGCGATAAGCCATATATATATATAATATATGGGCGCGCGCCCACAATAAGCCATCCAACACCAATCGATTGATCACAGCAACACACTTTATTCATCAGAAACTCCTCAGAATTCAATAATCTTCAACTATTTTGTACTATAAAGATGAGAAAATTCCCTCATTTTCTAGTGATACCTTTCCCAGTTCTGGGACATGTGAATCCTCTGATGCAGTTCTCTCAGGTTTTGGTCAAACATGGCTGCAAGGTCACTTTTCTGAACACAGAGTTCAACCAAAAGCGAGCCATGGCTGCGAATTCTAATTCTGAGCAACACAACAACAGCAATAGGAACGCGATAAACACGGTTACGCTGCCGGACGGTTTGAGAGATGATGATGACAGAAGCAAGCCAAAAGATTTTCTGCAGTCAGTGAAGGACACCATGCCTGGGAAGCTTCCAAAACTCATTGAAGAAGTCAATAATGATGGTAATAATGAAGATAGTAAGATCTCATGCATAGTCGTTAGTATGAATATGGGGTGGGCCTTAGAAGTTGGTCACAAACTTGGAATCAAAGGGGCTGTCATGTTTCCTTTTTCTGCTACTTCTATGGCCTCCATTGACTGCGTTGAATTGTTGATTCATGATGGAATTATCGATTCTGAAACTGGTAAGAATTTCCTCTTAATTAGTGTGTTTGTTCAATTCTACTATTTATAAGTTGATTTGCTTATATAAAAACTTCAAGGAAATCAGCTTGTATTAGAAATTAGAAGTACATGACTATGACTGATAACTTGAGCAGTGGTGCTTAGTTTTTTTCTTATGCCTAGTTACAAATCTAACATCATTTGAGAAATTAATGTACAAGTCCATATAATTTTACTTCAATTTTAATTAGGTACTACTAGTTCTTTTTCGTTTTTATTAGGTACTTATAGTTTCCTCATTTATAAGTCCTATGCTCATAATTTGTTAAAGAAAGAAAGAAAAAGAAATAGTGTTAGTAGTTGTTGATGTCATTCTCAGCTTAACTGACTCAGCATATACATGAATTAATTTTGCCACATAAATCTAAATAAAATCAAAGTCAACTAGGTTACAGATTATATGTATATGGATGTAAGAAAAAAAATATGAGCATAATAATTTTTTACTTTTATGTTAATAATGTATAAATTTTATTCCATCATTTTATTGTATCAAAAGATTCTTTTTTTTTTATTTTGTATTTTGCAATAACTTACATATGCCGCTTAATCAACATCCACATCCACCCTAATTAACACATTTTTTGTTATATTATATTATTATATATAGACTTCTTGCCCATATCATATCATGTCATACCCAATTTTTAAGTATTTGTATTGGTTCATTTGGCAATTTGCATGCAGGGCTCCCAACCGAAAACCAGGAAATTCAGCTTTCCCCAGACATGCCTATGATGGACCCAGCACACCTACCGTGGACAACCCTAGGCAAATCCTTCTTCGGGCACATTTTACAAGATGCACAAACCTTAACAAGGTTAGGACAATGGTGGCTCTGCAACACAGTGTACGAACTCGAACCTGGTGCCCTTTCAATATCACCAAAGTTCCTACCAATTGGCCCACTATTACCAGATGATCAAAACACCGCAACTTCTTCATTCTGGAAAGAAGATCAAACCTGCCTCGATTGGCTTGACCAGCAGCCGGCTCGATCCGTCATTTACGTTTCCTTCGGAAGTTTAGCAGTAATTGACCCGACCCAATTCCAGGAACTCGCGCTTGGGCTCGACCTTTTAGACAAGCCTTTTCTTTGGGTGGTCCGACTTAGTAACACCAACAAGCATAACAGTAATTATGTATACCCAGAAGGGTTCAAAGGTGACAAGGGTAAAATCGTCAATTGGACTGCACAGAGGAAGGTCCTAAACCATCCTTCTGTGGCTTGTTTCGTTAGTCACTGTGGCTGGAATTCTACTATAGATGGTGTGAACAGTGGTGTGCCATTCTTGTGCTGGCCATTTTTTGGTGACCAGTTTCAAGATAAGGCGTGTATTTGTGATGTGTGGAAGATTGGTATGGGATTTGATAAGGATAAAAATGGAGTGATAAATAGGGAGGAGATAAAGAAGAAGGTGGACAAGTTACTTGGAGATGAAGAAATAAGAGAGAGTTCTTTGAAATGGAAAGAAATTGCCATGAGCAATGTTGCTGAAGGTGGTCGATCTTCAGAGAATCTCAAGAAGTTCATCAACTGGGCCAAAGAATGAGGATTCTGCTGCCACTGTGAAGGTTTGGGAATTGGAAAATTCTTGTTTTCTAGTTCATCAATTGGAATTTGCCATAAATAAACTACTTAGTCATAACATCTCTAAAATATTTATTTGTCTCCTTAAATTATGTATCAATTTACAAATCATAAAAATTAATGTGAAGAAAACAATAAATATATAAGTTAGTTAGCTTCTTTAGTCTCCACAAAAAAAGTCAAAGGACTATTGTTCTAAGATTAGAGGTATCATTTGTTATAAAAAAAAGATTGGAGGTGTAGTATTAGGCCCCATATTTTGATATTGCGATATTGTAGTCAAAATTTAGGAGAAAAAAATACTGATTTTTTTAATGGGTTGAAGAAGAAAAGTGAAATTGGAATGGGTAAAGGGGTGATAAAGCCTTGTCATGGGGCTATCAAATAAAACTAAACTAGAATGCAATATAATAGCATTAATCTAGGTCGATCTCTACGTGGAACCTATATTGAATTACCAAATAATCTAGCGCAAAACACAAATTAACCAAGAAGTATCAAATATTTTTTTTTACAATCTAAATGAACTAAAAGGACGGATTTAAATTCTATAAAATGAATGTCCTAGGTGATTGAATCCACTAACCTTCCTTGTCCAATTTTAATATTGAGCTCTCTTTTTAACTAAGCACAAGGACTAGCAAAGACCCTTGCTAATCAATATTCCTAACCTTTTAAAATAATCTACACTTAGACTCAATTAATCAATTAGGAATATCTTAAGTGCTTAGCTTGCATTAGATTTATAAAAGATCATCTTTACATCCAATTAATTCTTAGAACCCTAGCAAATCAATTGAATTCAAGAGAATAAAGGAAAGCAATCGAATAACAACAGAGCTATAATCCAATTTCAATCCAAAGTACCAATCTAACACAAGTATCACAATTCAAATTACATCAACCGATAATAATCCTCTTTCATACATACAAATCATAACCTCTAGCAACCTAGAATTACAATTTGCACATACAAAGATTGGAAAGTGAAATTAAAATTTAGAGAACTCCCCTAATTGCTCAAGGACTCCGGTTAGCTTTATCATCACCGTTGTACAATGGAATTAGCCACTCATTGTTGAAGAATTAATTCCCTTGAAATCTGGAATTTGCATGGCCACAGAATATATTGAAGATGGCGGCTGAATGGATGAATGGAATAGTAGCGTGGATGAAATGGTTAATGTATGTGTCCCTGAATGGAGATGAAGTGGCTGTGAGAAATGATGAATAATGAATCTTGGCGGTCGCCACTTGGAATTGATGAATTCGCTGTCCTGTGCGTGAAATCAAATTGGACCGACGCGAGGGAAATAGATGTGGTGAGATTGGAATATTCAATGAATGAAGCTTCCTCCGTCGCGTGTGTATTTGAAGGAGTATTTCAGGTGGTGGCTGTGGATGATCCAGGGAATATTGTATGTGCCGCCGCTACCAATTGAGGGTTCCGTCTATTCCCTAAGATTCTTTCTGTTTTTCTTTTTTCTTTTTTCTTCCAGGGGAATTGAAGATTCAATGAAATTGGCTTCCCCCCCCCCCCTTTTGTGGCTTGGTGAATGGCCCAAAATAATTGATTGCTCCAGATGCTTTTTTTTTCTTTCATCTGCTTGGTGGCTTGAATGGATTAAGAGATGTGGCCCACACTTGGAATTGATTGATTAATTCCCTTCTCTTGTTTGTATGGCTAGCGTCAATCAAGCCCAAAAGAAAGGAATCAGGAGGTGTGTTTGGGCTTGTGTGTTTAATGATAAAGAATGGATAAATGATTAATAAGGCCAAGCATATGCCATGCTTGGGCTCAAGCCCATTCCTTGAATCTGTAAAAAAAAAAATACACAAATACTCATGAAACCCAATTGCCCCTTTTGCATATTAATTTATCTAATTAAATTCAATTAAGTTAATAATGAGCGGTAATAGACTAAGTTTAGGTACTAAAAATATATAAGATATTGATGTCCATCAATTCCCCCACACTTAGCCTTTTGCACTCCTGGGCAAAACTATATCAAATCAAGAGCCAAAAATAAAAATGAATAAGCAAAAATGTAAGCATCAAGAACCACAATTGGTAATCATAATTTTTCACTTATTTCCAATCCATGCTCATATCACATGCTAAAAGAACCAAGAAATGATGCAAAGATTAATAATAGATAATGCAACTAAGAAACCCTCACGAGGTTAAGTGTTTACGCTCAATTCTCTCAATGGGGTATTTTTCACTCAATCATCTATCAAACCAAACTCTACCATATGCTTGTAATGGTTCTAGGCTCTCCACCGCTAGTAGTAATGGCCCAAAATAGATCAATAGGTCTTTTATTGGGATGTGATGTTGGAAAGGCAATGAATAAGATGGTAGGTAAATAAATGGATGGAGAGGGACAAGTGGAAATATAGGATCAAGTACATGAAAAAATGATACGACAATTACACAATAGCATCATCAAACACTTCACACATGACTAAGCCATGCAATGCATATAAACCTTTCATTTTTTTATTTGTTTTTTTTATTCTTTTCTCTCTCTATTTTTTTCTTTTCTTTTTTTCTTTTTCTTTTTTTTCTCTTGTTTTTTTTTCTATTTATTTTTTTTCTTCTTTCATTCTTCTCTATTTTTTTTAGCATTGCATAAACAAATTTGAAATCATATGCAAATGTCTAATGATGCAATCAAGTCTTGCATTGAGAAGTAACACAATGTACTTGAGCCTAGAATGTGATGAAACAGTGGTTTATGAAATGAAAATGATGGGCTCAAAGGGGTTGAACAAAGGAAATCATGTTAGGGTTGGTTTTTTTTTAATCTAGCTAATGAAATGAATGTCTAAATCATTTCTATCATGCCACTACAAGTGCAATCTCAAGCAAGAACCAAGACAAGTTCTAGAGAGTAATGGAATAGATGAATGTATCTCTCATATGAAATGAACAAATAGGCCCAAAATCCTTCCATCAAGGCTTTATGTTTCCTAATTGCATTCATCAATCTTAATCAAAACATCAATCTTCGAACTTAATGCATATGACATTTACATTTCTTTTCAACAACTTCTAAGTCACAATTAACCAAGTTGTAATTGAGATACTAAAACATATGCTAATTCATCACAAAAACATAGATTTCAAGGCTCAAAATGTGCATTTTACTAACTAAATCAGTCCAAATTTTTTTTTCAAGTTAACCCAAAGTAACTAAGAGAGTTCTCACACACAACAACAACTCACTCCCCCCCACACTTATCTCTTATGTTGTCCTCAATGTAAGCACAAATCTATAGTAAACAATGAAGCTCGAAACAGTAATAAGAGATCAATGTGAAGAGAGAAAGTCACAATTACATCTTAAAACACACAATACAAACAAAAACAATACACACTAATCATAAAATATCTATCTTTCCTACTGATAACACCCTCCCCCACACTTGTTCTTAAATATATAATCATGCAAATTAGTCCAAAACAATAAGAACAAGAGAAGGAAAGGATACAACCTTATCATGGAGGCTTGTAGCTCCCATGGTAGAGGCGGAGGCGATTGGCTCGAGTGTGGAAATGCCCTCCATAACCATCCTTCACTTTGTAACTCCTCTTATCACCTTTGGCCACCACTTCTAATGGACCAATCCATGTCTCCTTGAATTCCTCATGAGGAGTAGAGTAATGAGGCACGTAAGCCATAACATGATCACCAACTTCAAAAGTGTTCTTTTGTGATTGAAGCTCCTCATAAGTGAGTTTATTTAGATCAATGGATAAGGCATGAAGCGGTAGTAGTGATGAGTTTCTAAATCCATTCTTGGAACTCAAAGGCTCCCCCTGGTTTTAGAAACACGTTTCAAGGCTTGCAAAATATTCAAAGGCTTCTTTGCCTGAGTCTTAGCAGCTCCACTATACCCTGCACTATTGTCACAAACAACACCTTTCTCAAACGTTTTGGGTTAGTGGAAGACTCAACAAGCATAGTATCATTAGGTAAAACAACATATGGAGCGGAAAGAGTATAATCCAATGAACTAGCATTAGAACACTGCACGTCACTTCCATATGAGGGGGAAATAGAAGAACAGGGGTGAGAAGGGGTAGCAGTAATAATTCTTGCATCAACATAACTCAATTGCTTGTGAGAAACTAATTCACGCTCAACAGAAGTATTATCATGCCATTCATCAATAAAATGAACATCAAGCAACGAGTAATCTTCATGTGGTTGTTTCATACATGTTGAAGTGTACGAAATTATCACCAACAGACATAGTAATAGAATCCTCATGCATTTTAATGTCAGTTCTTGCAGTCCTCATGAAAGGTCTACCCAAAATCAATCCCCCTTCATTCAAGGTATCCTTAGACATGTCTAAAACATAAAAGTCTGCAGGAATGATCAAATCTTTAACCTTCACTAGTACATCCTCAAGCACCCCTTGTGGATATCTAACAGTTTGATAAGCTAATTGCAAAATAACACTAGTGGGCTTGAGGATAGTGGTACCTAGGGACTCATAGACTGATTTTGGCATCACATTTATCGCTGCCCCAAGGTCAAGTAATGCCTTCTGAATAGTATGCTTCCCAATAGTGCAAGGAATATTGAAACTACCCGGATCTTGACACTTAACCGGTAGTTGAGGTTTGAACAAAGCACTTACATTGGAAGGCAATTGGACCATTTCATTCGGTTTGAATCTATTCTTATATTTACATAGGTCCCTTAGGATTTTGGCATACTTTGGTTGTTTGACCAATTCAAGCAAAGGCATATTGACTTCAATTTTGCTAAACAATTTATACAAATCATTATTATGCTTTTCGCTTGCCTTTTTCATGCCTTGAAGATATGAATGAGGGAAGGGAAGGTCTTTGAGATTTACCTTTTTACCTTTGTTTCTTGAGGCTCCATCACAGTGCATTTGGACTTCACTTTCAGCTACATCATCCGCTTGAATATCAGCTTGTGTGGATGGCTTTTTCTTCAAAAGGGTCTTCTCTTTATTGCTTTCGAATGAAGGTACAGCAATCGAAGTTGAGGCTCTTTCTTGCATCTCTTCATCATGATCAACTTCTATGTCTTCATCCTCCTTGTCTTTAAACCCAACTTCTTTACCACTTCGTAATGTAATCGCATTAAGTGCCTTAGGATTTATGACAACATTAGACGGCAAACTTCCTTTCTTAGCATCTTCTTCACTCCTTGAGTTAGACAATTTAGAAACAAAGGTAGTGAGATCATTGTGCTTAACCTCCATTTGCTCAATCTTGTCACAAAGTTTACCCATCATCTTCATTAAGACTTCATCCCTATTTGGTTCTTGGATAGGCACCTCCCTAGATGTTGAAGAGAAATAATTGGAGTTCATAGGGACATTTCCAAATTGCCCTTGAGAAGTTCCAGCACCTCTATACATATTGTCCTTGCCTTGACCCGCTTGATATCCCTTATTGTACGCATTAGGATATGGCTCTCTTTGATAGAATTGGGTAGGTCTTTGGAAATTCATGGATGCCACCTTAGCGGACTCACATTGAGACGGGCAATTGAGAGTTGTGTGCCTAGGACTAGCATAAATATCGCATGAGGAATGTACAAGAGCTTGAGACATAGGAGAGGAGCTAGATGCATTAACATTGTGAACTTGTTAAGCTTGCATATTTTTCTGCATACACCCCACTTGATCACTTAGGATGGCCAGTTTATTCAAGATCTCATCGCCCGACCAAGCTCCAACTCCACAAGATTGAGCTACTTCCCTTGCACCAAATTGTTGGTTCTTTTCAAGTAAATCCCATGCTCCTTGAGAAGTGAAGTCAATCAAAGAACCACCGGCAGCAGCATCAATAGTGGCCTTCATATTATCTAACAATCCATCGTAAAAGTATTGCACCAAATGAGATTGAGCGATTTGATGATGAGGGCAGCGTGCTAGTAGGGCTAGAAATCGACTCCAATACTCATATAAGCTTTCCCCTACAGCTTGTTGAATGCTATAAATCTCCTTTCTCATTTTGACAGTCCTTGAAGCTGGAAAGTATTTCTCTAGAAAGGCTTTCTTCAATTGCTCCCAAGTTAATGTAGCAAAGTGTTGTGGAAGCATGTGAAGCCACTCCTTTGCCTTACCATCCACAGAAAACAAAAAGGCTCGGCTCAAAACATCATCCAATCGAGCTCCAGGAGGCTTCATGGACGAACAACCATATGAAGATTCTGAAGATGCCGATGAGAATCCTCTCCTGCATTGCCATAAAATTTAGGTAAGGCACTTATCAGATGACCTTTTAACTCAAAATTCGCATCAAAATTATAGAAGCCATAAGGATTATAATCAACATTTGATGAATTCATCTCCTTTATGCTTCTATTCCTAATTTCATTGTTCACATCATTGGGTATATGTTCATCATTATGCTCTTGATTTTGTCTAGGAATCTCACCATCAGGATCCATCACAAAACGATTATCAATATGATCTCCTAATGACGACTCAGAATCATATATGCCAAGGTTTTGACAAGAATCAAGTGAAGATGCCCTAGATGTAGTGTGTGAAGAGTGTTCAAAGGGTACTTGCAACAATGGAATTGAAGTGCTGGTACCTTCACCTCTCCTATCTTTTCATATTGATCTAAGTGTTTTATCTATTTCCTTATCCAATGGAACAATTTCTTGTTCTTTAGATCTGGTCATACACACTCAGAACAGCAACAGAAAATGATAAGGTGCCCAAAGAAAACAAGAATTTTAAATTTTTTTTCAAGTTTTTTTTAAAAGTCTAAAATGGAAAAGCAAAAGAAAAGAAAAGAAAAACAAAACAAAATACCCCGGTCAATTTGATAATTGACACTCAATTACCTAGTAGCTCAAGGCTCCCCGGCAACGGCGTCAATTTGATAAAGCCTTGTCATGGAGCTATCAAATAAAACTAAGCTAGAATGCAATATAATGGCACTAACCTAGGTCGATCTTTACGTGGAACCTATATTGAATTATCAAATAATCTAGCGCAAAACACAAATTAACCAAGAAGTATCAAATGTTTTTTTACTATCTAAATGAATTAAAAGGACGGATTTAAATTCTATAAAATGAATGTCCTAGGTGATTGAATCCACTAACCTTCCTTGTCCAATTTTAATATTGAGCTCTCTTTAGCACAAGGACTAGCAAAGACCCTTGCTAATCAATATTCCTAACCTTTTAAAATAATCTACACCTAGACTCAATTAATCAATTAGGAATATCTTAAGTGCTTAGCTTGCATTAGATTTATAAAAGATCCTCTTTACATCCAATTAATTCCTAGAACCCTAGCAAATCAATTGAATTCAAGAGAATAAAGGAA
>JANTPZ010090036.1:0-12690 GCA_025593235.1 Vachellia pachyceras
CAGTTCTTCCCAAGTGTGCATGCACACTAGCATAGCGAACTGTACCCCTAATAAAAACAAAATATTATATTACAAGAAGTCATAAGTTTACAGAGAATAAGTTTACAGAGAATTGAGTGAAGTAAACTACCTTAAAAGCTGAAATATTGATAAAGATTTCCCATCTCCCAGTCTCAATCTTTGAAGAAGTTTTCCCTGAACAATTTAGAAATGCTAACAACAATCTTAAATGATTAAATGGAACCAAAATCTTAAAACACCAATGAAACTGCCCAAACTAAGCAAGAAAACAGTTCAAAGATGTACAAGTAGTAGCTAGAAGAGAACATCAGAAAAAGCAAAAGAAATGGGAGGTAACTTTTTTTTCTTTTTCAGCAAAAGGATCAAGGAGCAGAAGTGGAAGCTCAAAAAGGGCCTCCTTCCTCTTTTTGATTTTATTTTTATCGCATCTTTTCCTTTTTCATCAACTAAGCTAAATTACTTCACTTTAAACCCTCAAAAACATACCATCATGCAAGAGACATGAATTGATATTCCCAATTGACTGTGCCAATCAACCTTCTTATAGTTGTTAACCATTCAAATCCAGATATTCTTCTGCCAAGAGAATGCACCAATTAACCCATCAAATTAGGGCCCATTTAAATTAACGGCAATCGATGGAATTGATTTCGGCTACCTATCAGACTGCAACATATTTTGGTATGAATGGCCTATTTATATATATCTAACAATCAGGAGGTGCTTCAAAAAGAGCACAGAACCATCGCCATTTTACATAGAAGCTCAAAAAGTGGAATGACAACTTACTATTTCCCTACATTCTACCTAGAATTAACCAAGCAGAGTATGCCAATACGGATGATGTGTGTTTGCCACGGAAATCCACAAAAAACAAGACAGAAGAGACGAGATCGAAAAGCGAAATGCAAGTACGAAAAAGCACACTTGAATGCTTTCGATTGAGTGAAGAGAGGCGCTGGAAGATATGAGCTGAAAATAGAGCGACTGAGTGAAGTGAGCAGAAAACACCGAAGGAAATAGAGAGAAACAGCTAACGAGTAAAGTGAGCAGAACACACACCTAAACTGAGCATTTCCGAGTTCCGATGAGCAGAAAATAGAGAGAAAGAGCTAACGAGTAACGATGGTGGACAAAGGGAGACGAGCAACGGTGAGACTGGACTAGGGTCTAGGGCAATCGATGGCGGACAAAGGGAAAAGGCGAGACTCGAGAGGTGCTGTGACTGTGAGGTGAGGTGATTTAGTGCCTTGTGCAGTTGTGCTCGTGTCGTGCGTGCAGCGTGCGTGAACTCGTGTGCCTTCGACTCGTGCATGTGTGGTATGTATTGTATAAAAAAAAACAGGCCGGCCTTACAGGCTTAACATGCCATTTAAGAGGCCTGGGCCTGGCCTGTTTTAGCAAACAGGCCTGCCAGGTGGCCTTGGCCTGTGCTTGGGCCTGTAAAAGCCTGGCCTGTTCAGGCTTTTGTATGCCAGGCCACAGGCCCCTGACAGGCCGTCTGGCCTTTTCCCACCCCTAACTGAGACCAAGTATCTACGTACAAATTACAAGTTCTAACTCATAATCCAAGTAATCTATAACATAAATACAGATTGAAAATAAATACTCCCCTTTCAGAACTTCAAACCCAGACTGTCTTCATTCTCAAGAGGAAAGGAGATGCTCAGCTACTCATTCGATGCGAAAACGGGCTCTGAATGGATGATTGAAGGCTCATGATGGATTGATGGTGAGATGAAGGTGAAGTTAGGGATTTGAGAGTAGAGAGGATGAGAGAAAATGAGTGTGAGTGTGTTCTGCCTCCTTCCACTATTGCTTCCTTCGAACTTACCCTAATTAGGTTATCCTAACCGTCCAGGGTCAGATCCAAGAAGGCGGGTCGGGTTTATTTTCCATTTGGAGCAACATCTGGTGCTGACGCGTGATATTCGTCGCGACGAACCTCTCCCGAGAGTTCATGCTATTCTAATTGAACTTTGGCCGAACTTCTCCAGAGATGTTTCCTCATGTTCTTGATCAAAGCTCCTGAAATGAAATAGCAAATATTTGAAGTATCATTTGCTCATGATGGAATTTAAGCACAATAATATCATTATTATGGCAAATGCACCCAAAATTACACTAATCCAAATCAACAACTCTAATTCTCAAATTAAGCATAAGAAGGGTCATGAATGGGCTAAAATTGGATCAAAAACTCTGGAAAGTTAAGTGCAAAAGAGGTATAAATAATGCTCAATCAATTATTTTTCGAAAACTACACCATCGTCTGAAAATGATTATTTTTCGAAACTCTAATTCCCATTGATTACGGTTTCTAGAATCTTGCCAAGCTAGGTACATTAAAAGCTCAAACTTATTGTATGGCAGGTGGACATGGGATATATGAATTAAATGATTAATCTTTTGGTGATTTAATTTCACAAATTAATGGGTTTAAATCATTTTAATGTGCCGTTGATTTTTATGTGTGAAGCTGATTTTATGAGTCTTAATGTGATTTGTCTTTTATCGGTTTGCATATTGTTGTGCTTATCATCAATATTATTTAAAAGTATTAAATTGTTGCCATGCGTTTAAGTTACTCATACTTTATAATAAAACACTTGCAGCATTTACATTTACAATTAGGCCATGTGTTTGCATTTACATGTTCTGGACCAAGGTGTATTAATGGGCTTCTGTTTTGTGTTTTTTTTATATAGACAATTCTTTAAGAAATCCTTATTTGGGCTCATTCTTTTAATAGATAATTATGGCAATTTATTTTAGTTCCAAAATGCTTATGCCATATTGTTTTAATATCAATAACATATAATATTCATATGTCATTTAATTACTTCAATGTACTGATGACTTTGTCATAAGCCTTTTGTCATCGAATTAATTGTAGAAATATTCTGTTGAGCCATATCCAGTTAATTCTCATTTGAGCCATTTAAAAGATATTACAGAAAGTATTTTGGGGTTAAATAAAGTTTTCTTATCTCTATCTTTATTTGGTAATGTTATTAATTACCATGAGTTAAGTATTAGATTAAATTATTTTGAGATAATCTAAGTTTAATTACATTTTTCATGCATGATTTATTGTAGCATATTATTTGCATTGTATCCTAATGTTAAAATTGTTTTAACTATTGAATTTTGCAATTATTTAATTGCTTGAAATATGCAAACTTGTATTTGAATTGAAAGATGGAGGAATAAAACATTGTATGGGTGTATATAGTAACGAGAGAATTGATTAAATTCTCATTAAGAATTATGCATATCTAAAATTCAAATGCATACAATTGATATTTGTGTTTAGTATGCAATTATGGGTAGTAGCTATAACATTGTATATGCTACATATATAGAAGACCCATTTGTTTTTTCAGAACCATTTACAAGAAATGTATGACCACTAGAAGTTGGTTATCCTCCTGAAAGCCCAATATGAATGGATGCCTTTACATTTATAAAATTTGATATCTTGGTTTAATCATGGATTTGGCCCATAAGCTCGACTCTATTCCCAGAAGTGAATATAGTTAAACATAATAATTGTGACAGTTGAGAAAGTGGATATGGCCACAGTCATGGGTGTTAGTATGGTCAGAATTGTATTGGTTCTAATTCCCACCTACAGTGGAGAAAAATTGATAAGAACCATAAAAGGGGCCAAATATGGGCATACTATATAAATTGGATGTTCATTGAAGGCTCCGGAAGAGCTAATATTACGTTGCCGAAAGGAACAAAATTATGCGTTGAAAATGCACTATATTCTACCCAATTTATAAGAAACTTATAAAGTTTCATGATATTTGCAGAATTTGCCTATGGCTTTGTATATAAGCATAGTTTAAAGCATATGACAGTAAACCAGAAGTTTACTGAGACTGACGAATTTAATGTTTTACATGCAATAGTAAACCAGCAGTTTACTGGTGAATTTAATGTATGTCATGAGATAGTAAACCAGAAGTTTACTAATTAATACAAGCTAGCAGTTTAATGAGATAAATAAGAAGTTCATCACTGAATTCATTGTTTGGCATAACCAGTTAGACCATCCCGGTTCAATTATAATGCGAGAAATGATTGAGAATAAATATGCTGCATGTTCCAAGGGAATATTTGTTATTATATCCTCATAAAGTTAAATACAATGTGAACCTCTCACATTCTTAAAACGGATATAGGAATATATTTGTGGGATGATAAACCCACATGGTGGACCATTTAATTACCATACGGTTTTAATTGATGCATCAACTAAATGGTCTCACGGTTATTTATTATCTTCTTGCAACATGAAGTTTGCAAGATCCTTTGCTCAATGAATATGGTTAAGATCATATTATCCAGATTATCTGATTAAGAAACATTATCTTGATAGTGCTAATGGATTTACTTCACTAGCCTTAACGAGGATTGCACATCCTTCGGACTTAATGTTGAACATCTTGTAATTCATGTTCATACGCAAAATGGATTAGCAGAATGATTGATTAAATTATTACAACATTTTTACATGAGATATAATCTTCTGTATTATGATTTGGGACTAGCCATGTTGCATGTAGCACTATTATTAATTCGCATGAGGCCAACAAATTATCGAAAGTTTTCCCCCTAATATTTCCTGGTGTGTAGTATATATGCTTGTAAAACCACCAAAGCACACAAAAAGGCCTTAAAGCATCGTGTGAATGTATGCTGGTTGTGAATTTTGTGACACGATTTACCGAGTGTCATTTAATGAATTACTTTCACCAGCATCAGGGGGAGAAAATAAGTAGTTGGGTAAAGAGGTTAGCTGGAATGAATTATTGTTGGCTCACAATTGATCCTTGTATTGAAATGATATGCATTGAAAATTCAAAAGAAAATTCATTCATAAAATTTAGCTAACAAAATGCTTGAAGCATTTATTGATCCAAAGAAAGTGATAAAGTCACATATCCCAGCTGTTAATGCTCTAATAAGAATGTGTCCCTGAAGGATAATATATTATGAACAAATTTAAAACAGCATGAAGCGTGAAAAGCCCATCGATTCAAAAGATAACAAAATCCTTAAAAATAAAAGGAGCCAATAATATAGATGGTCAGTTGAGAATGAAATACTTGATTGCTCTAGAAGAGCTAACTCTTGAAGAGTTATTTTTTCGAGAAGAATATTATAGTCACAAAAGAGAATCAGGTACCTGATATATTTGAAAATAATGAGATCTCAATAAATTGTGGAATTCGATGGGAAGAAAACAAAGTCAACATTGACAGCACATTATAAAATAGCATGCAATGTAACGAATGATGAGGATCATGAGCCGATACCATTGTTAAGTGCCAGTAAAGAAAGGATTGGCCATATGAATGTAAGCCATTATGTATGGAAGATAAATGGAAAAGGCAAAATGATAAGATATATGGCATCTCTTATAATAGAATGCTTTACATAATGATCTAGTATATGTTGTGAAGGAATATATTCACTAGTTAATAAAGGGCTTGACTTATGCCTCATAAATGTTATGACTATACTTCCATATGACACACTTAGTAGTATCATTTATATGAGAGCCCCTGAAGGACTCGTGATGCTAGAAGCATCAAATGCAAATTCTCGAGAACAGTATTACATTGAGCTAAACAAGTTTTAATATGACTTGAAGCACTCAAAGTGTGTTTTTATCGCACAATATGTAAGTTTGCGATAATTGTTATCTATGTTGATGATATCAAATTCATCAAAACTCCTGAAGAGTGAGATGAAGAACTATTGGGCTTGAAAGTACCATAATTAAGTACTTTTGGGGCACTAATATATCTTATTGATTTTACACGTCATAACATATCAGTTTTCATTAATTTATCAACAAAATATAGTTCTTCAACATTATTGATACATTAAAATAGAGTTACATATTTCCAAGGCACTCTGGATATAATGTTATTATACTCAGGTATATTTCTAAATATGAACTGACTGTTTATTTAGATATTGTTTATTACACTTGTTTATATGTGTAGGTACAACTACATCAAGGGTTAAAGAGTAAAACTTATTTCATATAAGTTTCTCTTCACTTATGACCTCGAAAAGGAGCTGAAATTATTATCCTGCAAATCTATAAATCTATTTAGTGAAAATTTAGTAAGTTTGTTCACCCAGTCACTGCATGCTTCAAACATCTGACTTTGCATGTCAAACATATTAAGTAAAGTTGCTAAGAGGGGGAGTTGATACACGCTGTACTCTTTTTTCCTTATCTAGGTTTTTTTCCCACTGGGTTTTTCTAAAAAGGTTTTTAATGAGGCAACATTAGGATGTGTATCTATAAACATTGTACTCTTTTTTCCTTATCTAGGTTTTGTCCCACAAGGTTTTCATAGAAAGGCTTTTAATGAGGCATATGTTTAGTCATGAACATCCAAGGGGGAGTGTTATGAATATTATTATGTGGATGTCCATGTCTCCCATTATTCCCAATTGTATTTTGTATCCCCTTATTTCTTCATGTAATCTTTAGAGTAATCTACTTTGATATAAATTTATGCCTATATATATAAGGCATATCACACTGAATATGGAACTTGATTCACTCCTCCCTCTGCACTTTCTTCTCTCCTTCCATATGCCTTCTCACCCCTTCTCCTCCCTTCCCCTTATTCATAACACTTTTAATAATTTTCTCACTAATGCATTTTGCAATACTTTTGTTTTTTGGGGTTAGTGCCTATTTTTACCACCATTAGTTTTTTTCTCTGTTAGTAGTGTTTAACATTCCAAAATTTTTTTGAGTATAATAACATCTTGAAAGTTTCAAAAAAGTGCAATATTATCCTGAAAGTTTAAAATATGATCAATATTAACATTAAACGTTAAATACTATTAATTTTCACTGTTAATTTAAACCAAACTAATCACATGTATTTTGAATTTTTCACATCATCCTCTTCTCTTTTTCTCTACCTCATCCACTTTTTGGGGGAAAAACAAAGAAAAATGAATGCTAAACACAGGTTTACTTAAAAAGATATTCTTGGGAAGTGTGAATCAAAATGGCGGTAGTTATAAAATTTGAAAGTTTTCCTTGTGAACAGTGATTTGGTAGAAGAAGTTTTAATTAGGAAAATTTACCTTCAATAACAACCGGATCAGCTACTGTTAGGACCTGATGGTAATTTTACCAATCTTTAGAACCTTTTGTTTATTAATTCTTCTTATTGTAACCTATTTATTAATTTCCCTCTGAATTATATATTGATATTGATGATGATATTGATATTGATCAAATCACTCTTCTCAGAGAGAGTGGGAGCCTCTTTGAGATGAGAGGACATCTTGGGCAATGTGAATAAAAATGGCGATAGTTATGAAATTTAAAAGTTTTCCATATAAACCATGACTTGGTGGAAGAGGATTAAGGTACATATTGATATTAATATTGATGATACTCTTACCACATAAGTAAGATTGAGCTTATTTTTTTAGAAAAAATTAGAATAAATGACCTAAGAAAATAATATTTATTTAAAGGGACCATAAAAACTATAATTATTTAGAAGGATTAAGTGTTAAAATATAAATTTAAAAACAGTAAATTGCCCCTAGTCAAATCTTCAACAATTTCTTTTATATTATGAATTTATAAAAACTATCAATCATCCATGTAGCCATATTTTTTATTTTTTACTTTTTTCTCCAAGATTTTTATCTATATAATCAATAATTCAATCTCTTTTAAATATATTAATATCATCATATTTTTTTAACTAGTTTATTTTATAGTGATTTTTACCAAAATAAAAAAATCATTTCATTCCTTATCAAAATTTTCAGAAAGATCAAGTAATAAAAAATAAAATATTATGTAAATAGTTTAAAAATTGTAATATAATAATAATTGATTATATCTTACTATCATTTTCCCCATGAACTCACTATTAGTTTAAACTATTTTAAATATGAATTAAAAAAAATAACAGTCTATAATATCACCAAAACAAATAAAAGTCTAGAAATAACTTGAAATTTAAATAAGCATACACAATAACAGAAACATTTCAAGAAGATCAAGCATGCAAAAAATAGAAAATTGGAACTTTAGTAAATGGACAATTTAGTATTTTCAAATTTATATTTTAGTATCCTAAATAATTACAGTTTTGTGGTCTTCCTCATTAAATATTATTTTATCTAGCCCCTTTTTCCTAATTTTCCCTATTTTTTTGGAGGGGGTTTGGATAAAAAATACTCAAAAGTTTATACCAAAAGTGTGTCAGGTATTTTATGCTTTTTAGAGGTAGAAAAACACTTAAACATTCAAGACGTGAGCAAAAATATCATGATAATTAAATATAATCTAATACTGTTATATATGTAAATGAAAAAATATCATGGGCCCACCACAAGTTGTAGGGTTATGTCATATTGTATGATTCTAATTTTTATTCCTATTTTAAATGTTTGTGGGTGTTTTTATAACCCAAAAAACACATGGTGGAGAAAGAAGAGAAAGGGACAAAAATAATCAAGAAAGATAACTTGTTTTAGAGAAAAGTGTGTCCCACTTGCTTTAAAAAAAATGAAAACTTCCTCTTAGTTTATAAAATTCAATTCAAACAAGAATCACATCGCAATATTTGATTTTTATTCTAACTTAACTTTGCAAAAGTCAAATCAAATATGAGCAACATTTTCACCATTAATCCAAACACCCTTTCTATCAAATTCATTTTAGTAACTTTTAATTAAGGAGTATATTAAACATATGCTATTAAAATAACTTTTTAGTAGTATTTTTTATTTAAAAGTCATCAATTAAAAATTTTAGAGAAAATTAGTCATTTGATCCCTATGTTTTAACTAAATTGTAACTCAATATTTGAACTTTGTCTATGTGCAACTTAGTCTTTATAATTTTGACTTGATTATAAATCAATTTGACTGGTTGTACTGAGTTAATATTTAGGGATTGAGTTACAACTTGGTCAAAATTTTCAAACATTAATTTTTCTAAACTTTAAATCTAAATTATTGAAACTATATTTATATTGTGCAAATCTCACCACAACAATAAAAGGCTAATCCCCATCCATGATGAAAGTGAACTTACCGATCAAAAAGTTACTATATCACGTAGTCAAAGTATTAAACAAAATAAATAAATACCTTATTTTTCATTTAAAGGAAAAAACACTGATGGATTGATATTACAAGCGATATTAAACCCACAACCTACTACTTACAGAAAAGCATTCATGATACTAGGTTATAAGTAATTTGTTAGATATACACACACTAAATGCGGAAGAATATTATCAATAGACATGTTCTATGAGAACTGCTAGCAAACCCATCCATGGATGGTGTTTATAGAGCAACATATAGTAATATTAGTTTGCATCATATCCTCATGGAAACATTAATTTTCTTTTAATATATAAATATATATTCAGTTAACCATTTCGGATCCTTATGGTATCAAGATGAGATTTTCCATTGAGCTTGGCAGAGAGAAAACCTTTGAAAAATTCACCAACACCAATTGTTTTGAATAGAGCTGGCCTTTGTGGATTAACAAGGCTTGGTGCTGGGCCCATCACTCCATCCAAATTGAGACCATAGAAAGTGGCTATAGACATCCTCTCTGTCTCTGAGCTCACCATTGCTCTATGCTCTACGCTCTTGTAAATTCCATTTGTCACAACCTATACCCAATTCATCATCTTAATTACTTCCTATCACCATTCTCTCAAATTATATCAATACATAAGTTAAAAATAAGATGCAAAAGTACACATTCAATCTAAAAGTTTTCATTCAATAGTGATGTTATTTTAGAAGTGTTTTAAGATTCAAGATTGCTCTTAAAGTGTTAAAATGAAGCAATATTACCCTTTATTATTAAAAATGTTAATGATAAACTTCAATTTTTAATGGAGTGGAAGAACGTTAATATGTTTGAAAACTTCTGAGGTAATAGTGAAACTGAAAAGACAACATTGCTCTTAAGTAAAGACTTTCAAAACATATTTACACCTTAAAAGTTAGGTAAGGGTGTTACTTTATCACATATAATTATCCCATCTTAAAACTCCAAAAGGAGTTTAAAAAACAGTCAAATAAACAAGTAAATTAACCAGACAACATGTGCATCATATTGTTAATGTATTCTTTTGAGCAATATGATATCCATCAATTTTATTTTAAAGGAATCTAAATTGATTCAAAAAGAAATAATCCCTCAGAATCTAAATATAGAAACTAATTGAAGGCTTATTTTGGTTTTAAATGAAAAATATCAATATACTTTATCTTCAAAATAAAAGAAAATTCTCAAACCACCAGTGTTGATTGCATATATTAAAAAGGCTTACATCACTGAGGTAGTTTCAATGTCAATTAATAAAAGAGGTATATGAGGGAAATCGGTACACATATTTTACAAATAATTAATTTAACTAATCTTTTTAATATTTGTAAATTAATTATCTAACACTTACATTTAATATTGAAATAACTCTTAAAAGATTTGTATAAGAGTTGATAATTACCTCCAGCATATCGCCAATGTTGACCACAAAAGCATTAGGGAGAAAAGTGATTGGCAACCACATGCCATCCTTTTTTATCTGAAGGCATTGGTCAACTTGGTTGACTTGAAGGAGGATGGTGAGACCAAGTGCATCCGAATGAGGACTCAAGCCATTCACAAGCTCTGGTTGAGGGCATGGTGGATAATAGTTCATCCTCATTGATTGCCAACCTTCTTCATATACAAATAGCTCCCTCATTTCTTTTTCCTTTATTCCCAGTGCCTCCACCAGTGTTGCCTCTAGTATCTTTAATGTTAGCTTTCTCATTTCTACACCATAAGCCTCCAAGTCATCCCTACAATAATTATTGCCAGCCACCCCATTTATTATAATAAATAGCAACCACTGTTTATCATGTACTATTTAGCAAATTGAAATCAACAAGCATTGCCCGAAAACGTTTTGGTCGGTTGAGTATGGGATCTCGAGATCGAGTCCTGAATTCAGAAAATGCCTTTAGAAGAGCTATAAGCAGTTGGGCAAAATGTTGCTCAAATATAACCCAATCTGACTACCATATAAAAAACATTATTTAGCTAAGTAAGACTTGTAGTTATATATGATCTTAATTACATGTAATGAATTCATATTGGTTACGGGTGGTTCTTGAAATTGACATAAAATGTTATACATTTAAATCCATATTTGAGAATAGTTTTTTGTCTATTTCTTTAAAAAAAATCACAATAGTTACTGTGATTATTATAGTTTAAATTCCAACAAAATTAAACTTTGAAAAAGTATTAGTTATGGCTCATTTTTTGACTGATGGAATGTATAGAGCATGATATGGATTTGGCTGCACAAGAACTTACAGTTTAGAGGGTTTTCTATACTTAACATGTAATAGGATTATCAATATAAAAATATATACATATATAATCATTAACGTATCACTCATTACTGAAATAACTGAATCATTAAGCCAAGAATGTTATCTACATAAATTTGGAAGCAAGAGTTTTTTTATTAATCAAGTTTTAAAGGTTCATAACTGAACGCAGGATTTTCTACATTGGTGAAAGAAGACTTTTCACTTTAGTAAATGAAGGGTAGTGTATAAAAGCGTTGTAATTCGTCACAAACTTACGTCGGTAAACAAACAATGCAAAAACGTCATTCTACTTCAATTAACCTGTTTGTATATAACTAAAAATTTAAGGAAATTTGAGTGTAGAGAGAGAGGGGTACTTGAATGGGAGAGGAAGATTGGGGAAGAGGTGGGGCTTTCTCAAAGGAGGAGGATGAGTGACCATGTAGAACATATCTGCCCAATCAAGCTTCTGCTCCTCGCTAACCACAAATGCTTGACCAAACCCTTCTAAGTCTTCTGGTGTCTGCCAATATTTCTTTTTCTCTTCCATTGGAAGATTGAAGAATTCTTGAATTCCCTTCTTCACTCTCTCAACTACTAACTCTTCCACGCCATGATTTATCACCTACATCATCAATATGAATTATATATAAAATTATACCAAGTCATGAATGAATAGTATCGTTTACTCATCGGATTCTCATCTATCGAGCTGAATACACATAACTTTGGTAATTTGTATTTTGTAAAATGGATTGGAGGAATTCCAAAAGACTAGCTTGTGAGGCGAACGGGGTTGCCAACTTCCCTTGCAGCTCCGTCTCATGACACTTTGCTTTACCTCTTGATGGTCGGATACTCCATGGAAGCCCTTTGGTTATAAGGTAATCTCACCCAAAACTAGCATATTAGGATTAAAAACTCCTTAAATTTATAAACTACAATTTATGAGGCTTCACGATAAGGAACCCATACCAGATTGAGCAAAAGACATATGTATGTGTGATCCCCGGGGGGGGTTTGTGGGGGGGGGGGAGAGAGAGAGAGATGGGGAAAAACAAAGAAAGGCATAACAAGACCTGGAAGAAGCCCCAATCTCGGCATGCAAAGTGGAGCTTTTGAATCTCAGAGGCCTTGGAATTTGGAGAAGCGAACTTGTAGAGGTCAATTATGGGAACTTGAAGGGAGGAGGAATAAGCAGGGTTGGATAGAAATAATGGAGAATCATGATCTTCTTCTTCATGATGATGACGAACA